>JAHZNC010006029.1:0-30867 GCA_027744095.1 Zhuqinia jingwanae | reverse complement strand
ATGGGACTTAGCATGCGTCTGAAGGACTTAGCATATGTCAGAATACTACGAACTTATTATATATTTGTATTATAAAAATGAGTATGATGATGATGAATGACTATGCTAAAACTTTGGTATTTTGCATGGAGAAAAAAAAAGAAGGAAAAAAATTTAAGTCTGAGAGTAGTAAAGCAACAGCTAATACTGCTGTTGTTGATGATGATGATGATGATGTTGGCGAGCGTAGGAAAATTAATATAAAAAATTTGGCATGGCAAGGTCAAATAGAGAACAAGCAGCATGCACATATATTATATACGTACACAAATAACACATAAAAGTTATTAACCGAGAGATTCCGTCTAATTTCTGGATAAAATATATAAAAAGAAGAAAAAAACGCATTTTTAATTTATTTTTAAAACAAAAATTCTGAAAAGAACATATAGCATTCCTTCAAAATTTCTTGGTTTGTGTACCGGAAAAGAAATTTAATTAAAAAAGGATAAATACTTTTATAAATCCCCGCGTAACGTTGTAATCTATAAAGAAAGAAGAGAGAGAGAGAGAGATTGTTGTGTGCTTATTGCTTGTTTTCTGTCCTTCCTCAAAATATTTTGCAGTGTGAATTGATTTAATTTTGATGTTATTAAAATTGTTATACTAAATGTACCTATTACAATAATGTTCTCTGACCTGACGTCATGCTCCAAAGTAGTAAACAAGGCGTTATAAATAAATATTATATTTAGTATAATATATATAAAATATTCACCTTAAAACTTGTGTGTGATTACACTTGAATTTTATTTTACTGCTTTTTATTACCGTCATAATATTCTACATCTACTTCTGGTTACATGTAGTATGGTGGTATTAATTGAGTTGAAACATTTTTTTTTTTTTTTTTTTAATAAGTACATTTGCCTTGTGTATATGTGTGTGGTTTATTAGGATGGCGGGGAGAATGACACGCGACCTTTGACCTGATAACCTTCACTGTCTTATCTCTCCTTTTCTTTTTAGTTTTATTCCTCTCTTCCTTTTAGTCAAGCTAGATAACAAGATAACATGTTATCATTATCGTATACTACATTATACCATCATGCCATTTTATATTTTATTCTGTCTCTGTCGTAGTGAGTGAGACGTGATGTGACTTATTAAAACTTGACGTATTTGTGACATTCAAATCTTGACGATGGTCATTTGTGGTGTTGACCTTTCTTTTGGGTTCGCCACTAATATTTTTTTTGTCACATGACTGGACAACATCCAGTCCAGATGAACCAGATTAGCTCAATTTTTTTATATCCTCTTTTAAAAAATTTGGCAACATTTGCATATTTTTTTGCTTGTGTTTTAAAAACATAGATTGTTTTGCTGAGTTTTGTATTTGTTTGTTTGTTTGTTTGTCTGCTAATCCATTTTTTGTTATGTAACAAAATAAGTAGGTATCTATTATTTCCATAGATTATCACATAATTAAAGGTTTCAGTGATCTGTTCTGCAGGAATGCTCATCCTGGGATCGTTTCACAACACTTTTTTTAAACACACTTTTCCTATATAGTTTTCGTCCTCCTCTTTACAACTTCCTCCCTCCCCCTCTATCCAGCATCCCCCACCCCCTCTTTTTCTTGATCATTTGCAAAAATAATTATATTTCGATAAAATCAGCAAAATCTTCTTGTTCAAAGAAAACACTCAAATGCTTATGTATTTTTTTCCATCCTTTTATCCTCTATCTATCTATGTTGTTTCTGTTTTTTTTCTCGGTCTAGCTCTATTGCATATATCTCCATTCCTTCCATTTCATTCTTCTTTTCATCTTCTTTTGATAATAATAATAATAATAGTATTATGGTTTACATGGTGGTAAATAATCACCATGCCATGTTGCTGAATGCTCTGAAGATCAGATTTTTCTCGTCAAGGTCAACATGTTGAACATCATCATCATCATCACAATGATCGCATCACTTCACTAAAACCACATCATGGCATGGCAGCAGGAGCAGCAAAAACGTGAGCAAAAAGGAATAAAAAAATGTGGTAGTATAAAACCAGTCTGTGTGCATAATGTCTTTGTGGGCTTCATCATCATCATCATCATCAACAACAAGCCGAAATGCTGAGAGTTACAATTCACAGAAGAAGAATAATACTACAACTAATATAACTATTGCTAGTAGTAGTAGTATGTATAAAAATAGTGCTCAGCTCATCATCATCATCCTGTGAAATGTGAATAATATTTTTGTTCAAAATAAGAACAATAACAGCCAACCCATTCCAGCTGCTGGACAAGTTGAAAAGTTGAATAAATATGTATACATTTATGAAAGTATGTATGAGACTATTGTTATTTTGCACAGGAGAGATGATGATGATCAAGTGAAGAGCTCGTTAGCTCATTAAATTTTTTTTCTTTTGGTTTTTTCATAGAAATATAATATAAAAAAAAGAATAATAAAATGTACAATGCAAGTAAAATGTGTGTATGATGATGACGAGACTATATGTGCATGCATGATGTATGCCGTGAGTAGAAGTAGTATTCATTCTATAAAACTTTTAAATCCTCCTACACTCTTTATAACTTAGGCAGTCATGCAAAAAGTAACAAAAATAAAAAAAAGTGTTCCACAGACAGGTTTAAAACTGCGCGCTTACATTTACATCTCCGTGTGGTGGTGGTATTTAAGCTTTAAGATAAGAAGCTAACCGGCTCCTCACACACAGAAAAACAACACAAGACTCTTGTGTTTCTTCTTCTTCTTCTCCCTTCTCAGACGATTAGAATTATTATGATTCCTTGTGAAGAAGATGAAAATGAGTTTGGATGGATTTGGATTGGATGATGGTTGTGATGTTATGTTGTTTTCTTGGTTGGCTTTTTGTATTACATACGTTTTTATGGCAGGATGTGGTGGTAGTGGTGATGATGATGATGGTGGGGAGTGGGGATGGGATGGAAAAATAATGTTGATGGTGGTGAGGTGGTGATGATGTAATCTCTCTTCTTTTCTCTCTCTCTCTCTCTCTAAGCATGCATCCCATCATCATGGTCTAATGACTATAGTATTTTTTTCCAGCAGACAAAATCTTCAAAAAAAAAAGAATGAATAAAAATACAATTCTTTTTTTTTCTAATATATTTTGTCCCGTGTTTTGGTTTTCTGTGTGTGCCGTGTGTATAATAATGGCCAGGTGTGTGTGTGCTTTTATGTTTGTTTGAAGAGTCCTCTCTTTCTGATAATTTAGAAAACATGTCTTCTGTTCTTGTGTCCCTCTGGATTTAAGAGCAATAATAGGTAATAATAATAAATAATAACACACATCGACAGACACACAGACAAACACACTTTCTATTTTTTTTCTACGGATCTCTCTGTCTTTCTATGGAACAATGATGGCCTTGGTTTGTTAAGTTGTTGGGTTTGTTGTTTTGAATGTGAACATGTTATATTTTCTGAGATATGTATTCAAGTTTTCTTGTCCATGTCCACCGTCCACCACCACTCAACAAAGTTTTGAAGTAAAAGAGAGAGAGAGAGAGAGAAATGTAGTAAAATATGCCCCCAGGCGGTTGGTTAGTAGGATCCATCTAGTTTTAGTTGCAGAAGAGGAGCATCTGCCACACATTATTATTGTATTGCCTGCTGCAACGATGATGATGATAATGATCAAACCTCCATGTCATGTTCCATTCATCTAATACAATTTTTCCACTATTTTTTCTATGTTTATATATTGAAGCCCCTCTGGATCTTATATGGTCACGTGCCCATGGCATGGCACGGCGTGGCTTTTTAAGAGTTAAAAATTGTAAGATGAGTAAGAACAAAAAAAATAAGGGTGGTTGCTGGTGGTGGGGGGAGAAGGTAATAAAATTGTGGCTGTGCGCCGCTTCTTTAAAAAAAATGTCATTGTGAATGAATGAATGGAAACCTGGGTCTCCATCTGTCTGGCGACAAGAGAAAAATAAAAATCCAAAATACCTACTTTATTTTTTGAAGAGTAGTACTTTTTTCTAAAGAAAAACCGCCCATTTGCTTTGCATATGCACTTTTTTTTGGTTTGTCGTAAAGATTAAATTTGAAGAAAGAAAGATGACAAGAGTTAGGGATCTCTCTCCCTCTGGAATATTTCTTCTTATGACAAAGAGACAATAAACATAACAAAATATATACATTTGCAAAAAAAAAAATATCAAGAGATTTTGGCTCTTTTTTTTCAGCATGCCTAATAGGCATTGCCTATCGCTTTTCTTCGTCTTCTTCATCATCATCGTCGCCATGATCATCCTGGTTTGGTATATTATGTATTGTATGGAGCTAGTAAGTATGATGATGATGGTTTGTTAGTTTGTTGGGGTGATGGCGTTTTGCTCCACACGAACGACAGGCAGTCAGAAGAGAGTTAACCTTGAAAAATGGTTTGAATTTACGAACGAAATAATAACGACAGGAGTAGTTATAATAGCAGAATCAGTTCGCTATAATGTTATATGTATATATAAAAGTCTAGTATACATAAATAATGTAATAGCAGATGATAAAAAAAAATCTCTGCTACTTTTCTGCATATTATTGTCCTTTTTTTGCACTGATTTTTGATGTGTGCAATTTTTGTAAAAGAGTCACAAAAGTTGTTGTTGTTGCTGCTGTTGGGGTGATATGAAAACATGTCGAGACAGATTGGAGAGATTTGCTCTCTAGACTCTAGAGAGAATACGGAACAAAGATGAAAAATATAATATATGATTTTGTTTTATTTATTATGCATCTTATTATTTTTGCTTCCTCATGTGTATAAAAAAAGGATATATGTATATTTGGAGAGGAGACATGTGTTATGTTATGATGATGATGATGTGACATGATTTTGTCTGAGCTGATCATTCTTTTTTTTTTGCTTACATTTTTGGAATTAAATAGGCGTTGTTGCTATATTACTCTTTGTGCAAAAATGCAGTAGGTAATAAAATAAATAAAATATTAGTAGTAGTAGAATTGAGACTCCAATGCACTTTCAATCTAAAAAAAAAATGTGGAGTGGATAATACATATGTGTAGTAATGACACGAAAGAGCAACCATGTCCATGGCATTCAAAAATGGTAAAAATAACCAACTAAACCACCACCACAATTTATCAGTCAAGTCACACATGCTGTTTATATGTGTGTGTGTGTGCGAGTTAGTGTAAGTATGTGTGTGTACATGGCAAACAAATCAAATCAAAAATAATGAACTTCAATGCCAAGGTCACCCCTGCACAACGACACAACATCAGATATATCTACATAAAAAAAATTCCGCACTTGACTAAATAAAATGCAAAAATAAAAAGTGTCATAGTTTTAAAACAAAATGCAGAAAAATATATATATACATTTTAGTTTTTTTATTAAAAAAATCTTTTTATTTTTATTTGAAATTTGTAGTCAATGATGTTGCCCCTGGCCATGGAGAATAGTAATCACCACGGAGGTGGCGGTGGAGGGGCCATTCATGGTCTTGGTAACAGCGTCGCTGGAGGATTGCCACTTATCCAGCCAAATAACCAGAAGGGGGTCAGCAGTCCTTTGAAAAGTCCAAATGCCAACAATCACAACCAAGCGGTGGCGATTATGGCGGCAGCATCTGCAGCAGCGGCGGCGGCGCAAACAGCCGCCCAAAACGCTGTTAATCAGCAACAACAGCAGAATCAAAGCAGTCGCTACAAAACAGAATTGTGCAGGTATGTTGAGAGAGAGAAAAAAGTGAAATAAAAAAATAAATAAGCGAGCCTACTACTACAATGTGTGAACAATTCCTCATAAAAAAAATAAAATTTGTCCTTGAGAGTGGGAGACTTGCTAAAAACTGACTTGACTTGCTGGCTTACTCGCTGCTTGCTGTTGTTGCAAAATGAATCACTGAAAATAAAAAAAAGTGAAGCGGCATGGCATGATGATGATGATGGTAGTGGCTTGGGTTTGCTTTTGTAACGCTTCCTTCTTCTCTTCTTCAGAGCTTTACACACACTATCACTCTTTGTAACATGGCTTTGTTTTGTTGGCGTTGTTGTTGTTGCGGTTGCCATTTTAGTTTGCAAACAGGCACATGATGGTACATTGTACGTACAAAGAGCATATCAACAACAGACAGTCAGTCAAACAGACTGTATGTATGTATTTTTTTGCAAAGTAAATCGCTTCCGCACTCTCTCTTTTTCCCTTTCGTCCAATTCTGATGAATTGGCTGGGATGATGATGATGATTTTTGTTTGTATGATCGCTTCCCTGTTTACTTCTACCTACCTATGTACTTATCTGACAAACACGCATGCGCGTGAATATAGTAGTAATAATAATAATATTTTACCCAATTTTATTATTGTTGCAATTTTTTCTTCCTTAATTTTTAATGTCGCTTTTTTGACATGCATGTGCTTGGAAAAAAAATTTAATGAATGATTTTTTTTATGACAAAATAGGCCGTTTGAAGAGTTCAACGTTTGCAAGTATGGTGACAAATGTCAATTTGCCCATGGTCCCGCGGAACTGAGGAAAATGACGAGGCACCCAAAATACAAGACGGAACTGTGTCGCACCTTCCACACGCTTGGACTCTGTCCCTATGGACATCGCTGCCACTTTATTCACAATTCGGATGAAATCAATATTGGGCCTGGAGGAGGTCCAAATGCTCCCAGGGAAAATGGAGGAAATAATCAGCAAGGTCAGCAACAGGGAGGAAACAATGGCAATGGGGTGCAGCAAAGTATTATCGGTCAAGGAGGAAAGGTAAAACAACGAATAGGAGTATTACGTATTATCAAACATGACACGTGTTTTTTTGTTCTGTTTTTATTTATTTATTTTTTTATTTTGTTTTAGGATTTGATCGCCCATCGCAGCTCATCAATGAGCTCCTCTGCCAGCACTGCCAGCTCTTCTAGCAGCACTTCCGGTTTGGGATCTGGTGGCTCTTCCCCAGTCTACCATCCCCATCATCATCAAGCCCATTCCCCGTTCAACCTTCCAGGTGCCGGAGGTATGGGTACAGGAATTCCAGACGCCGATTTGCTAGCAGCTGCCGGATTATCATTCGGTCCATTGGTTGCAGCGCAGGCGCAGTTGGCAGCAGCAGCGGCCGCCGCAGCAGCAGTTCAACTGCCCCCTCTGAGCCCAAGTCAGTCGCCATCCTTTTGCAGCTCAGTTCCCAGTCTGAGCTCCTCCCCTCCTCTGAGCGCTGGCTCCACCAATTCAGCCGCTTCCTCCCACTACTACGGACCTGTCAATTTCTACATGGAAGCAAATCATAGGCTTCCCGTCTTTTGGAACCTAAGCCCTTGAAAAAATCAAAGATTCCAACCAAGCTATATATTACATTTATTATATATATTTTTGCTGTGAAACAAAAAAATCAACTCGTCCTCACAACGTCCACGCACACTCGACTCGGTACTAAAAATAACTCGGCTCTTGACTTCGAAAAAAAATTTATTAATTAATTTAAAAACTATATATATTATTTGTTTAGGTCACCTATTGTTTTCCTATGATTCTTTTTATTTTTTTTCGATATACTATATATACATACTAGAATATAAAATGTAATTATCATATCATGTTATTATTATAATGATAAAAATATTAAAACTGATTAAATTATCTTGTGTCCACGGTTAAAGTTTCAAAGTTAAGTGTATACAAACACACACACACATACACTCGTACACTGTCTGTTTTTTGTTACTGTTAATTATTATTATTATCTAATTAATAATTATGACTATTGTTATTATTATTATTATTTTAATAAATTAATTGTATATTTTATGAAACTGTCTTTTATCATTCGTGATAAAAAATAAAGATCACTTCAAGTCTATACAATTTTTTTTTTGTAAAACAAGCTAGTAAAAACTGTAATGTGCGCGAAGCGAATGCGATGATGTACACTAGCACTACTTAATCCATTTAAATAAATATAACTTTTTTAAGTTATATAGTTAATTAATTTTATTATATAAAATAATATATATTACCTCGGAAATAAACTATTATACTATTTAATTTTAATTATAATAATGTATTATAATTATTTTTCTGGGATGTGAATTATTGTCAACAGCTGAAAAAAATAGTATTTTTTTGTGTGGAAAACAGGCTTGAAATTCTATAAAAAAAATATTCTGAATAATATATATAATATATATTGTTACTTCTTGCCTATCATCATCATGATCATAATTTTTTATTAATTATTATTTTTTTAAGCGAATTTAGTGTATTTTCCGGATTTGATTTAGTGTATTTGTTTGTGGTTTGAAATTTTGAAAATGATATTTTGGTGTGGTTATTACGGTTACGGTTGCGCATAGACTACTATTTACTATAAAATACATTACACAATTTAAGCTATTTTTAACTTAAAAAAAGAAGTAATATTATTAATTATTGTTTTATATTCAATGCATTTTTTAGTGCACATTTTCTTTTGGACTTTCCTTGTTTCTTTTTTTTGGAACTTTAAAACGTGTCTACAAATTAAAAGGGAACAACTTTTTATAACAAAACTGGAAACAAGGTATAAATATTCCTTATTTTAAAAATTTTCAGGGGACCAGTTATTAGTTTTTTTTCAGAGGTCAGAATTTTTTTTTGAATAATAATAAATTTATTTAAAATGTGTTTAATAATGATAATAGTTATATAAGCTATTATGTAATGTTTACATGTAATATTTTTAGTGTAAAAAAATAGATTATGAAAATTTACTCGCATAAAAATAATAAGAAGTAAAAGTATATGTAAATCGCAGCTTTTCCTCCTTCTTCGTATATGTTTTCGGAATGAACAGAAAGAACGATAAAAGAAAAAAAAACAGCTTAAAAAAATCGTTGACGATAAATAATTTATTATAGCCTATTTAAATAGAGAGAGAAAAAAATATATATTAAATAAAAAAATATATCATCACGCCTGTACCGAGAAAACTTTATATATAATAATTAATATAAAAAATATACCTGTAATTAAAGCTATATATTTGTGCACACGACAACAAGTTTTATAAAAGTAGATGATCGACTCAACAAGATATTATTATTCTTATCAATGTTTTGAAACTTTTGTTTTTGACAAAAAAAAAACTTTAAATAAATTTTCAAATTTCCTTTGAGATATTTTTTGAGAAAAAAAACAAGTTATTTAAAAAAAAATATACATATCTTATTATATTAATTAACCAATATGATTACAATATGTGATGATGATTAATGACGATCATGGTAACATATAGTTTCCATGCAGATGATTTAATACTTGTACCTAATTAAGCGCATAAAACAATTAAGATTAATTATAACTATTACACACATTTTATTATATATTTTTTGTTTTTTTGATGATTGCTTAGTTAATTATTCAACGGTGCGATATTATTAATTTTATTGTAGTTAAAAAAATTATTTAAGCAAAATTCTAAGCAGAAAGCTTAGCAACACAAAACATGAGTTGTTTTGTTACTAATTAATTATTGTTATGGTCATCTTGGAAATTTTTTTTGTTGAAAATATTTTAAGTATTTTAAATATTTTTTGTTGTTGTTTTGTTATGTAGACATGCCTTAATTAATTCCTGTTTTTTCTACTTTAATATTATTATTATTATAATACTTTGTCTTCCTTTTAATTAATTATTATAACAACCAATATTCCAGCAAAAAGAAAGAACGAAACAAATAAAAATTGTTCCATAACTTGTCACTCAAAATGAACAAAAAAAATTAATTGTTTATCGACTGAAATTTATTTTTTTACTCTAAAATAATGAGCCATTTATTTTTCACCGCACAAATAACCGTTAACCAAACGCGTTTTACATGATAAAAATAGTGTTGCAAAAAAAAAATTGTCACAAAAAGAAAAATGAAATGTAGTAATGATGACTCTTTTATTTTTATTCTTTCCTCAAGAAATGGCAAATGCATAGTTCGTACAATGACGGAACTTGGAACTTTGACCACAGTCAACAGAAAGAACGCTATAAACTTGGAATTTCCTTTACAAAAAAATAAAACTATGGTAGTTGCTCAAAAGCTACAAGATTGAAATAAAACTATTCCATAAAAAAAGTAGAACAATAGTAAAATGGTGGAAATTATTAGTTGCCCAAATTAAAATGAGTGTTAACTTTTCCATACCCGATACTCCCATTGTCCAATATGAGCTCCTAGACCTATTTTTGTGTGGCTTTATAGACACACCGGAATCAGGCATAGATTGTTCTCGACGAGAAGCATTCCCGAACTTTTGTGTGAAATGTGAAACACGCGGGGTTTATCTCACCGGAGAGACCATCAACGAATATGGAGCTGGTCACATGTTTTGCCGGATTGTCTGGTATTTTTGCCTGATTGTTGCTCCCTTTGGTATCGTAGCAAATGGGCTGATTATCCTGATAATCAGACGGAGGCGGAGTGATCGCAGTTTTGATTTTTTACTTTGTTTGCTGGCAAAAGTGGATTTGCTTTGTTGTTTGACCTCGATTGGATCAGCCACTGGGCCTGTAGCTTATTTTGGTAAACTAATAGTAATCTTGTCACAAATACTACCGCTTTTAGCTTACAAAATAATTAATAATTTGCGTTTTATGATGCATTCATAGAAAATTGGAATGGAAGGGGTAAAGGGACCATGTACTGGATTTACATCTCAGCGTTGACCATTCTCTTGTGTAAGTAGCCAATTTTAACATTTTTATTTATTAAAAATATATCTAAATATCTTAACATTGAAATTTTTTATTTTAGGGCGCTCCATCTCCATTTTTGTCACACTACTAATCACGATTGAGCGCTACTTGGTTATCGCCTATCCGATCCGCTCAATCTCTTGGTTTAGCCTCACCAGAACCCAGTTTCAGGCATATTTCCTAATACTTTTGGCAGTTCTCATTAGCCTTCCCAGATACTCAAGTCTCTACATTGGAGAAAATATTTTCAATGATCGAAATGGTGGAATGAATATTTCATGTTTACAAGAATTCGATTATATTTATTTGCCAACCAGACTCCATCCCTTGTGGCATGGCACCTTCAAAGGAATTCACGACCATATCGAGTACTGGATTCCAATACCACTTCTCCTCCTTTTTAACTTTTTATCTTACATAAAGGTGATGATAAAAAAATTATCTAATTGCAGCAATGTTTTATTGCTGCAATTTGATTTATTGCAGGATATTTTTTTAAATGCTTGACTTTTTTATCAGATAAAAGAATTGTGCGAAAGGCGTCAGCACATGAATTTTACGCAACATCAAGAGCTTCAAGCAGTTCGAATGTTCATTCCCGTGGTTGTCTTGGTCCTTTGCTGTAATCTCTGGCCAACGATTGCCTTTCTCATCATGATTTTTGGGAAAGTATTCCATCGGGAAATGTGGATGGTATGGGTTCTCACAATTACACTCAACTCTGCGGCCAACTTTTGGATTTATTATTATCGGGCGGCCGTCTTCCAATCCGAGGCGTGCAATCTCTTTTCCGACATTATGAGCAAGTTCAAAGGGAGAAATGCCCTCTTGGACAACTACTCAAGTAGTAGTCCAAGTCGCCCTACTCAATTTGGTATCAGCCCATCAGGTAGCAGCAATTCAGGGATGAGAAGTCCCCACAATAATACTCCAACAATCACGCCAAGGTCCTTTACAAATAAATACATGACAGCGACGATAAAAGGTCAGCGTAAAGGTCTCCAATCTCCAAAAAATATTCAGCCACCATCAATCAAGTAAGAAAAATGTACGTAAGGTTATATTGTTGCTTGTCTTATTTTAAGGATTTTAAAGCTGAAGTTTTTATTAAGTTTTTTTAAAACTAACAAATAAATATTATAATTTTATTCATTGGCAGAAATAACAATTTCATTCATTGTAAACCACATTACTCGGGTGGTGGGGGTTGGGGAGACGTTCGTGGAGGCCTAGGTTTAGGTTTATCCTCGAAAACACATCCTCCAAAAACGTTGGACCATTTAAACCCAGACGGGCAACTATGTGGAGGTGGAGGTGGTGCTGCTGGTGGTGCTGGTGGTGGCGGCGGCGCTGGTGGACGACCTCCTCCCACAGGTCTGATAGAGCCTTGATCAAGATTATCGACAGGCACACATCCGTGAACCTCCACATGGCCAAGT
Source organism: Zhuqinia jingwanae (assembly GCA_027744095.1). NCBI lineage: Eukaryota > Metazoa > Arthropoda > Collembola > Entomobryomorpha > Paronellidae > Zhuqinia > Zhuqinia jingwanae. Next base: position 18,695 of record JAHZNC010006029.1, on the reverse strand, counting down.
GGACAGCGTGGTCTGGGATGTCCTAGCCACCAAGCTTCACTTTTTTCTGCAATCCGTTCAAATAAATCAAGGTTTTAAGCGTCCTTTTTAAGCTTAATTTTAGCATATATGTTTGTTACCATGAAACGTGGAAAAAACCATTGAAAAAATCAAGACTGTCCTAAAGGAACCCGAATTACTACCCATTTCACAAGATGTATAAAAATTATTTTGTAAAAACAAATACAAAGATTTAACTTAAATTGAAAATAAGAGCGCCCCTTAAAGTAAAAATAAAATGCTGTAAGAAAGTTTGATATGCCGATTGTGTCGCTACTCGCCGCGCTGACAATCTAAATGATGACATTGACATAATAATAATGTGCAACCTCGATTTAATCAACTATATTTTTTATATTGCTTTTTCCACCCGATAAAATATTGTGAATGATAGTTTTGTCATAGTTTCGTCATTCAAGATAGGTAAGTGATAAAAAAAATGATTAAAATCACTGTACAACAACAACTACTACTGCAATAACACGCTATACTTTACGCCGCATACTTACAGCATTCCAAGTCGGCGTTTAAAACAAAGACAAAAACATAATTAAATCGTGAAGACATACAAAAAAATATATGGTTTATTACTAAATTTTAATTGCGTACTCTCATTATTGTTTCATGTAGCATATATGTACATATACAGATAGGGATATGTATATGTTATATATTATGCTTATCTGAAAATAAATTTGTGGTTTAAAGTGTGTGTGTGTGTGTGTGGAATCTCTCTGGGAGATCATGAATCAAAGTCAACCCTACAAAAAGTTTATATGATTTTATTCATCATCGCAATTGGTGCATTTTTAACGATATCATTATTACTATAAATATCATTTACTCCATTAAAATGAATTATATTATGAGCATGCATACAAAATACATGCATGCATAAATAATAGGTATAGGTATCCATAGTTAAAAAAATATTAAAACAATAGGCGCACGTTTTGTATGCAGCAGCAGCAGCAGCAGCAGCAGCAGTATGTGGAATGTGGATGGATGCTACAACAACAAGCCTTAAAAATATATATGTATATATGCATTATATATTATGGCTTCTTTTTTTTCGCTTTTACAAGTAAAGATTTTAAAATGCGATAAAAAAAATATATTCCACTATTTACTGTAAACGAAGTAATTATTATTGTGAGGTAATTAGTGTTCTTTTAGCAGTTTTTCTTGTTGTTTCGCTCTGCCTCTTTTTTTTTTTAAAGGTAGCTAATACAAATGACTTGACTATATTATCTACACATATTGTATATGTGCGTACGTACTTACGTACGTGAGTGCACGAAAAGCTTTTTATCAGAAACGGAAATGCCAAAAAAAAAAAAAGTCAAGTAGTCTCGCATCGCTCCACTTCTTTTTACACCTTTACCAAAAAAAAGAGTACTCTACAAAATGGAATATCATTTATTAAAGCATTTACAGATAGACAAAACATTTTTTGTTTGTTAAAAAAAATTAAAAGTGGACAGTGCAGGAGCAGGAGCAGCAGCAGCAAATCATGTACAAATACTGCAAAAAAAGCCATATTATATAATACATGCACAAAAAAAAGTGCACATAGTGCGAGAAGGATTTGAACTGACATTAATATTATTATTACTCATGATATGTTTAATGAAATTATATTTGAAAAATGGTAATAATAATAAATGTTTAAGAATCAAAAAAATAATAATACTTTAAGCAAGTACATCAGCAGCAGCAGCAGCAGCAGCAGGAGTAGCCCTATACTAAAGATACCTATGCATATTTTTTTTTAACTTGCGCTAACCTTTTCACACTGCATTGCATAATAGCTCATATAATGTATATTGTCTGTCTTCTACCTAGCACCAAAGGCGATTCCAATTTGTAATAACAACAAACAACGCGAGTTACTGTAAAAAGCTTTAAAAGGGTTACATAATTCAATAAAGCCATATATATATATTATATTTAAATGACCGCAAAGCTCACAAATCCTGTCCGCTGCTGCTTTCGCTTGACTCTACATAATATGATCTGTTTATGTGTATGTTCCCTTTGCAAAACGTTGGGTAACAAGCAAAAATTGCCATTGTTTTATATTATGAATTACTTAACAATACTATATTTTTTGGTTAATGGCACCTGCTGCTGCTGCTGCTGCCTCGTCAATCGCCAGGCATTTATTTCTCTCTCATAATAATAAAAAGTATAGTATATGCAAGAATAACAAAATATAAATATTTTTTGTACAATTCCGACTACAAAATTAACGATATTACCTACATATTATTAGTTTTTTTTTGGACATTTGTACTATGTGTGCATTTATTATACAATAGTTCTAAGATTCTTTCTTAATTTCACTATCGACCAATCCCATCAATTATTATGTGATATAGTATAGTAGCTACTAGTTTCATACATTAAAAAACGGAGTATCTTAATCAAAAAGAAATATATATTTTTTTTATATAATCCTCTTCGACTCTGTGCAGAAAATTTGTAATCTATAATTCTACCTGAAGAGATGTTCTATTATATAATAGCAAGTTTGTGAATGATTTTTGTGTTACATGATACGCTCATGTAAGTGGTTGACACGTCGTGCGTACCTTATGCGAGTGGTGGTGCCTCTAGTAGTGCTTGTAAAATAGTTGTGGGTTATGTTGTTGTAGTAAGCTCCCTTGAAGGGTTGTTGTTGGTTGGTGCTATTGGTTATCTATCCAATTTGTGTGCTATTGGTTTTATTTCCTCATCCCCATCATTATCTTACCAGTAGTGTGCGACGTGTCTCTCCGTCTCTGTTTGGTTGGTACGTGCAAGTGCGTGTGTGCAATGATGCAGGGTTAATTACTAGTCGCAAAAGTTGTGTGTGTGTGTTCAGATAGATATATCTCTGTTGAACTCCTCTACAGGTTCCCTATTACAAATGTAACAGTTTACGTTACATAACATAATAAAATGCACTAGTAAATAGGCGCTCTGATTGATTTTCCCTACTTTTCGCCAGCCTGCGATATCATTTACAAATTTCCTCCTTCGTTTCATGAATGGTTGGAATATCCCATATATATATATTTTTTGTAATGATACGCTGTTACAAACAAACAGTTGTTGGCAATTAGCATTGCGTGTCATTCAATTTGCTTCCTACAACTACTACTCCAAGTACCTCATCATCATAATAATCTAAAATTAGCAAAAACGCCAAAAACCCAGAGCATTAAATTTATTTGTAATGAGAGGAGCACAAGCTGTTTTAGTAGTGGTCACCAGGGAGATTCCTATGTTACAAGTGAAAAATACGACATTGCTGTGTGCTGCCGTCATGATGACCGTGAGATGAGCTGCTCTCCTCGTATCCGTTGTATTTATTATAATAATTAGTATATATTTTTCAAAATCAAAAGCGTTGCCAATACCGAACTACACAAGACACAAACACAACCAGTCATTATTATTACTACCGTCCTCATTTTTACAAATTCCTTCCTTCCGTACTCTTCTTATCTCCTTGTCACGTCTCATCATCATCATCATGAAATTATTGTCAAGAGCAAAAGAAAATGAGCATCTTGATATTGATTTTGTCAAAGAATTACCGTGAACAAGTGCACGTGCCTCAAAAAAAAAAAAATTAATATATTCGTTCCATGGATTTTTCTACATGAATTGTGACAGGTGGTGTGTGTCATTTAAAAAAAAAGTATTATATTTTTGGTTGTGACCTATAATAATTAGCTCTTGTGGGGAGCTAATTTGTAATTTAAATATATAAAAATGTATTGCATTGTGTGTGCAGTGAAGATGAAGCAACCAAATTGGCGCGGGTGACTATAGAATGAGTATGTATAAATGTTAAGGGTTGTTGGGTCATGGGTACATTACGCAATGGAAACTCTATGAATAATGTATATTATTATTATTATTAAAGGGTTCAGTTTATCATGATGGGAATGTGCATCTTCGTCAAGTGTGATGATGATGATGATCATCATCATTACCCACATTATTTGATGAATTATCTAGTTCATCGAAATTTTAAACAATTTTCTTCTTCCTCATTATTGAGCCCCCAATAGCATCATAGTAAAAGGGTTGCACACATGTTTTCTATATGCAACAAAAAAGCACACAAAATGAATTGGTGACTCTCAATCTTCAACAAACAGATTACCACTTTCGATTGAGCTGCACTGCTGCTACTCCTATAATCATTTGTTATGCAACAAAATTTTTTTAATAGAAGGATGACCACTTCTTGAAAGATGTCGTAACAACAAAGAGTTCAGCAGGTGTCTCGCATCAGCAGCAACAGCATTTTCAAAAATGCGTAAAATCTAAAATAGTTTCCTGTGTTAAGCAAGTTACCATGGAGGAGCAGAACATGTCTACCGCAACAACCACAGTAACCGAACCGGGTTGATATATATATTTATAAATCAGCAAAAAGAGATACATTATTATTATGTACAATTGGAGCAAATTAATTCAACTACTTTTTAGAAAATTTACAACTCAAAAGTCACAGACGGTCAGATCCAAGTCATAAAAAAAATTTGATTATGTCATTTGTTGCGTAACACTACCAAAAAAAAAAATTGCAAGGAGCAATAACAGTGGTGGTTGTAGTAGTAGTTGTAGTAGTAGCATCACTAGTTGTTTTGGTGATGGTGGTTATTAGTGAAAAATTGTTAGTGTGTTCATGTTGTTGTAGTTGCCCTTACATTTATCATTATCATCAGCATGTCATGCATATTAACAAGTGGGAGCAATAGTGCTAATCAGCCCAACAGCAACAACATTATCATCATCCTCAAAAGAAGTAATCCACAACCAAGGACCACCACCGCCGCCGACGCCATCATCATCACCATCATCATCACTGCAACCAAATTCACTTTGTTTGGAGGAAGCGTCATCATCAGCAGAAGATTTAGGAGACGACGAAGAAAGAGAAGAAGACGTTTCAGCAAAATTCTCGGTTGGGTGGGCTTACGTTTACTAAACATTATACATATACCTATATCGACGTCATCATGTGAACCCTTTTATCACCGCCCAGCTTGTTGCCGGGCATGAGGCAGCAAGAAATTTAAAAAGAAAAGAACTTTTTTTTTATATGAATTTACTTTTCAATATAATTTATTTTTTTGTAGTAGTGTATCACATCTAAAATCATTATTTTATACAAAAAAAAACGGAAGTAAAAGTAGAAAAATATGAAGGACTCTACATGTTTTTTTAGTTGACAAGTGCAGTCGTGAGAATGTGAGGAAACAAAGTTTCCAACGTGTGATTTTGAAGAGGACAGGAGTTTAAAAAAAACTTATTATAAATTTTGTGTAAAAATAAAAAAAATATTTACCTAAAATTTTGTGTTGGTATAGAAACCAGCAATAGCATTGTGAAAAAATTATGGCTGGAGTGTTTCGGGGTGGTGGGATCGGGGCAGGTTTCAACTTGGCAATGCTGCCCATGCCCGCTTTGGTCACTCGTTTATCGTTCATGTCCATCCCCACTGCGGTTGCCATGCTGGCTGCGATGAGTTACTACAGTGATTTCCTCAAAAGCCAAAGTCCAAATTTTTATGATCCAACCCACATTGAAGAATTCGACTTTATCATTGGTAATTTGTACTATATTAACCTGGCATATTTGGAATTTTACAATTTATTTTCTTTCTTTCTTTCTTTAGTTGGGTCCGGGTCGTCTGGCAGCGTGATAGCTAATAGATTGAGCAGACATCATCGAGTGCTTGTTCTGGAAGGCGGAGGAGATCCCTCACCTCTCAGCTCAATTCCCTCCCTGGCAGTGTATTTGCAGCGTTTAGACAGTACAGACTATCAGTACAGAACGGAGCCTCAGAACAACTCATGCCTTGCAATGGAGGAAAATCGGTCCCTGTGGCCCCGTGGAAAGGGAATCGGGGGCACTTCTAATTTGAATTTCATGATATACCAGGTGAATTAGAAAAAATCTTGTCAAACAGAGCAATATAGACTCACTGTTTGAAAACCATATTGAGCATTGTTATAAATAATGTGTGTGAAACAGGAAAGACAATAAAGTTTCTATTCTGTTCAGAGAGGGAACCCACGGGATTATGAGCAACTCGTGGACGCCACAGGGGACCCCGAGTGGAGGTACGAGGAGCTGCTTCCCTTTTTCCGAAAAAGTGAGGATTACCATGGAAACTTTCATCACTCGAGAAATAGCAAAAAGCATAATAAGAGGGAGGATTCGGTGGAGGAGCATTATCACGGGCACACGGGTCCTCTGTACGTTGGCAAACTGAAGACGACCTATCTGGCGGACAAGTTTGTGGCAGCGGCAAAGGAAATGGGCTACGAAGAGCGGGACCTGAATGCAGAGCAGTCGGCGGGATTCAGTCAGTTGGACGCGACACTAAAGGACGGCAGACGTTGGAGTACCTATGAAGCCTTTATTCGCCCTATCCAGCATCGAACAAATCTAGTCATTTACAGATACGCTCGGGTGGTCAAAGTTCATGTGGACAGAAGTAGACATGCATATGGTTTGACCTATGTACGTCACGGAATGGAAAAGTTTGTCCGAGCAAAACGAGAAATCATTGTTAGTGCTGGAGCTGTGGACTCTCCCAAACTGCTTTTATTGTCGGGAATAGGACCCCGGGAACATTTGCACTCGGTGGGTCTTCCATGTCGTGTTCATTTGCCAGGTGTCGGTCAGAATCTTCAGGATCACGTGACCACTCTCGTAGGACCCTTTACAATGCGCGCCAAGGGTCTTCTGATAGACCGTGATCTCAATCTGAACGCACTACAGGCCTACATGAAGAATGGGGAGGGACCCATGTCTTCCCTCGCCGGGGTCAGTGCTGTGGGCTTCATCAGTAGTAGCCTTGCACCCGAACCCAGTTGGCCAGACATTGGCTACTTCATGTCCGACAGTGGAGTGCACCGCTCCCTCGCCGACGACTTTACCCGAATCCTTGGGGTAAAACAAGGCGTGCTCCACGAATATTACGGTCCACACGTGGGGCGGGACGCCAACTTTGTACTGGTCATGTTGGGAAAACCAAAGAGCTTTGGGGAGATCCGTCTAGCCAGTCGTAGTCCATGGGCAAAGCCCCTTATCCAGCCCAACTACTTTAGCCATCCAGACGACATGTTGAGGATGAAGGAAGCAGTCAAATTCATTGTTGACCTCTACGAAAAAACTGACATTTACCGTGCTCTTGGAGCCCGTCTCGCTCAAAACCCATTCCCAGGCTGTGAACAGTTTGCCATGAAAAGTGACGCTTATTTTGAGTGCTACATTCGTCAACTCACCATGACCATCTACCATCCAAGTGGAACGTGTTCCATGGGCCGAGCTCATAATGACACCGGTGCCGTTGTGGACTCACAATTGAGAGTAATTAAAATACGGGGTCTTCGAGTCGCAGATACCAGTGTACTTCGCGTCATCACTAACGCGAATCTTAACGCACCTGCTATTCTCATCGGGGAAAAGGCTGCGTTTCTTGTAAGGCGTCATTGGGCACGCCAGTTTCAAATTTGTACGCCGGCCAGCTACTACTTTCATCGAAATCATGATCAGCTCTGCTTTTACTCTACCCGTGTGTAGTACTACCCACATATCATTATTATTGTCCATATAGTAAACTCATATTTGCCATAGTAGTGGTATACAATAGCAAATAATAGTAACCATGTAGAAAAAAATATATTATTATTTTATATATATTTGAAAAAATAATATAATAATTATTGTGAAATGAGACCACTTACTGCTTTTTTCCTACTTATTTATGTCTGTTAATAAAATTTTGAAAAAAAAATAAAAAAAACAAATTTCCAAGAATTGTTTTGACTTATTTGACTCTTTTATTTATGCATGTAAATTTATAATAATATAAGCTTTTAATGCGTACTACTTGCATTGTTTATTATGCGCTTTAGCAATTTTTATTTCTCGCTTTGACAGTTTTACAAAATAAACCAGGTCGACTTTCCATTGTTCAAAATTGCAAAACCATTTTATTTTCAAAATTGGTATGCGCATATGATTTTCATCAAAACATTTATTCAGAATTCAGAGAGATTTTCTTGATGATGATGGAAATGGCTGATAACAACACGAAGTAATGCATACATTATTCATTATTGATATGTATGAATATATAAATTTAATGCTTCTTGGATGGAAAAGTGATAAATTTAAAAGCGAGAAACATTAAAACACTAATTTTAATTAATCAGTCTACATCCACCTGACATTACGAATTAAAGAAATAGAGCCATATGGTCAGGTGGACCAGGTTTTTTGTAATTTTTTTTGTTAATTCGGTTTGTAATAAATATATAAAAAAAATTAAGTCTTACAAAAATTAAGAGAAATTTTAAATGGAAACTGTTTCCAAGGCTCTTGTAAGTTGTTTCTTTTCAGGACGACACGACAGAGTGGTCACTGGATGATCCGTTTCTGGGCCGATTACTACCCTTCTTGGAAATTCGATGACGTTGTCTATGGATAAGGCTCCGATGATAATTTGTAGGTAGTGGGGTAACAACACACGGTGTCTGTTGCTGTGCAGAAGCCACTGGTGGAATGGTATTGACATCGTTGGGCATTGTTTGACGAACCACCCGAACAAAAGCAGATCTAACTTGACTTTGCTGCTGTTGTTGTGCCGTGGTGATGGCAACCACCTCAGTCAGAGATATGTTTTCGTGCTTATCACAAAGTTGTCTTTGGATGCCCTCACTGCTAAGCCCAAAGATGAACTGATCCCTTATCCGCTCGTCCAAGTCGGAGATGAATTTACAGTTGACTGCCAGGTGGCAGATGGCAGCGAGAAACTCTTGTGCCGACTCCCCATTTCTTTGGATCCTCCGCGTAAACTGGAACCTTTCCTTGAGCACCTTTGGAACGGCTCTAAAATGATGTTGGAGAATGGTCCGGAGCTGCACTAGCGTTTTGGTAGAAGGCTCCTCGGGAGCTAGTAGGGAGCAGAGAAGGGCGTAAGTGCTCACTCCCACTGAGGACAGGAACATTCCGACACAGCGGTCACCGTGTCTGGCCTCAGTCAACTGGTTGGCCACCAAGAGATTCTGAAAGGTACCGTTCCACATGTCAAAGTCGTGCTTCTCAGGGTCAAAGGGACTGATGGCACCCACAACGCTGCTGCTGGAGAGTATTATCGAGTTTGCTTGTAGAAGTGGGAGTGGCGTTGGAGAAGTTGGCTCCAGCAGCAAGCATGGTGCAGATGATGAATAAGGTGGCAGTAGTGGACGGAGCATTTTTTCCTCCGAGTAGTATGATGCACCATTGACACTTTTTCCACCTAACGAGATATCCTTATTATCGGGATGAGAAGTCATTTTTTTATTGTTTAAATGATGAAAGAATTGCCTATTTCGCCGATACTCAAGTAAGGGCAATATGAACTGTTGAATTGTGAAACACATTAACGCTACACCGTGTTTCTTGGAAGAAAGGTGATCAAGAAGTGACAGAGTTGCAAAGGAAAAAGTATCATAAAACTTCTTTTTCTAATATTTGAAATTCAAAATTCAATCCTTTTGTAAATCTTCTGTTTATTTGACTACTACTTTCGTGTAATCTTTAATCTATACTTTTCAAAAAAAAAAAAAATCAAACCAACTTTGAAACTGCATTTTCTCTCTCACATTATGCAAATATTATTCAATTTTCAATCCCAAATAAAAATGTTTTAAGCCATTTATTTTACAAGTCATTCAAAAAAGTATAGACGGATGATGGTATTCTCCCCCCGTTTATCTCTGGATCTCTGTTAAACTTTTAAACTGTGACGAGGTTTTCGCTCTCGATGAACCCTACTATAGGGTAGATACCATAAGTACCTATAAATACCTAAATGGTCATTTAATAATTATTACAGCTGCAAATTCTTGACGTTTGTATACGTAGCTGAACTTGATAGTCTATATAGCCATTGTAATACGACCGGAGGGACAGACAATTCACGTTAGGTAATAATAAATACATAAAACAATGTCTCACAGACATTCTGTTTTGCCTGGCAGTTCAATAATTTTAACACTTATAGTAATCTCCAATAAATGAATGACAAGATAATTCTCAAATGACATGCACAGATAGATAATGTGGCCCTTGTTTAATTCCATAATAATGTGTTCCCAATAATCGTAATATAAAGCTCCATAATTAAGTTTTGTCTTGTAACAACTTTGTATTTTTTTAAAAATTACAAAAAATTAGAGAAACTAAATAAAAGTTGCGTATAAAAGACAAGCGAATTCATATAGTGCATTAGAGAAAAACAAAGTTCATAACAATAAGCAGTGGACGGAATGGCAACGGCTAAGGATAGCACTACGAACGAAGAACCCCCAGCAGCTATTTATTATCCCGAGAAACGCAAGAAGCAGATAATACAAAGGCTCAAACAAGAACTGGAAGTGCTCAAGCAAAAGACGCCCAGAAAAAATGATTTCCCAGAAGGTATACACAATTTGACTAACTAGTAATCTTTCGTAAAACGTACGATTGAAATCAATCAATTCGTTGTTGTTTTTTTAAAGAAAAAACGTTAGAATCAATCACACTAGAAATTGGTGTCTTGGATAAAGAGGTAAAAGCCCATGCTTTTGAGGGTGGTCATTTTACCAAGCAATATAGAACATTTCAAGGCCTCTGTGACAAGTTACTACAGCATCTGAGCAACTTGGACCACGGAAATGATGTAGAGCGAAAGAAGAAGCTACATGGGGCAATAAAAGAAATCCAAGAAATTATTGGCTACATCAATAGCAAAGTTCACGCAGATGGCAAGTGCTGTTCAAAGTGCGAATTGTATGGAACAATGTGACAGTGAGCAACAAGGAGTGTACAACCATCAAAAGGAAATTCTATATCGTTGAACAAATTGAAGATTTTCAGTCTATAAAAATCCTGGTAGCGGTATATGGAACGGTGGAAAGGGTTTCACATTGAAATGTAGTGTATTTCTATGTGCAATGAGAACAATATCAGGTTTCTCTTTTAATATAGTCTTTAATATGTCTTTTGTATAGTGTGTTTTACAGACATATGGATAACATACATGCATTTTTGTCAATGTTTCTATATTTAATTGAATATTTGCAATAAAGTCGAATATCGCTGAAAATGACTGAAAATGACCATAATATGAATTTTCTTCAGGCGCCGTGGGTTACGCACATCACACATAATATACACCTTATGAGAAGTGCAATACAACATCATTTTCCATATTTAAGGCAAAGGTGTGATTCTTTTGGGGAAAAATATAATACTTCTCGATTGTAGTATGTAAAGGTTGCAACGGTAATAATCGTGGTAGTTACCCTTCATTTCAATGTTGACCAAGCACCAGGCATTATATTCATGCCACCGTGGCAAAATAAATTAAATCGCTCGGAATAATGGATTAGATAATGCCTTTTGAAAGCAAAATTTAAAAAACGAATAATAGTATTGGGTATAAAGATAAAAAACAAAGACAAAAATGACGTGTACTTTGAAGTACGTGTATTTTATCATCATTGGCATTTTGTATTTGTTTTGCGTAAAGTTGTGAGCAAAAGAAAATTTACTCTCTTGTTATTATTGCGACTTCTTTTTTCATTTGCTTTTATCCATACGCTTTTTTATGGTGATGATGTAACATGGAAACTAAAACGTTGCAACGTTGTAAAGACGTATCCTATACAGCGGTTCGCTCTTCCACATAAGACTCTGCTTGTGGGTGGGCTTGCTCGATTTCGAATATTTAAAAACAAATTTGGTTAAAAATGGCATTTCTTGGAGTGAATGTGAGAGCGCCTATATCACATGTACTAGATTGGCAAAAAAAAAACTGCTGGAAATGATTAATGCCAACAATAGAATTCCGTGTGAATCTTGGTTGTACATATGACGTGGCGTTGACAAATAACCGACCGGAGGGACAGCCCATAGTTGTGTAGGAATATGAATAGGTAAGCTTACAGATAAAGCATGTTGATAAGATAATTCTCAAATCACATACATAGATAACACCGCCCTTGTATAATTTCATACCATGATCGCACGCACATTGGAACTGCTCTGCAGCGTAGTTAATTTTATTTCAGCATTTACCTTACACTATTTTGAATTAAAAAAATTTATAAATTTTTTAGGGAATACACTAGTGCATTAGAGAAATTAAAATAATGGCTACAACTGCTAATAAGGAAGAACCTCTAGCAGGGTTTTATTATCCCGAGAAACGTAAGCAGCAGGTGATGAAAAAGCTCGAAGAAGAACTGAAAATATTCATGAAAATCGACTTTACGCAAGATGTGGATGAGCAGTTGAAGAGCCTCAGAAAAGATGATTTTCCAAAAGGTATACACATTTTGACAAACATATTTTCAAATGAAAACAGTATAAATTGAAGCTTAGGAAGGTTGGGCGGTTTACGATGGGCTGGGGATGGGATTGCCCTCCAAGATAGCCACCAGGCACAGCGCTGATTTTAGTGTGTGTGTGAACTCAAATTTTCTAATTAATGTTTTTGAGTATTTTGATAAATTCACTGAATCAATTTGGGGCTTTTTCATATCAATAAAATTGTGAGACTATTAGCATGAGATTGGTGCTGTCGGCTACTCAACAGTGCGAATTATTTCTAACGACAATAAGGTTTTTTTTAATTGGCTGTCTTGGATACGAGAGCAATCTCATTCCCAAGTTGGGGACCCCGACCGATCAGAACTTAAAGACGTACGATCCTAATTAATTTTTTATTTTAAAAATTTATTTTCAAAGAAAAAACGTTAGAATCAATCACACTAGAAATCGTTGGCTTGGATAAAGAGGTAAAAGCCCATACTTTTGAGGGTGGTCATTTTACCAAGCAATATAGGACATTTCAAGGCCTCTGTGACAAGTTGCTCCAGCAGCTGGATAGTTTGGACCATGAAAATAATGAAGAGAGAAAGAAGCAGCGAGGTGGTGCAATCAAAGAAATCCAAGAAATTATTGGCTACATCAATGGCAAAGTTCACGCAGATGGCAAGTGCTGTTCAAAGTGCGAATTGTATGGAACAATGTGGCAGTGAGCAAGACGGGTCCAGTCATCAAAAAGGAAATTCATTCAAAATGCTTCATGTCCGAGTTGTAAAGAACGCTCTTAATAAATATATATTATTTGTTCAAATTTTAGGTACTGAGCATTGATTTATTTTAAAAAATTTCGAATTTATCCGTTTAAAAAACTGGTTTACTATAAAAATTACGTGTACTTTCGAAATAAATAAATCTTTAAATCTATGAATTTATGAAAAGACCCGTTTCCTTTGTTGCCCACTAAGCGCTTTTAAATGATGTATGTCACTTGCTAAATGTTAAAGTTTAAAAAAAATCAAAAAGTATCAAGTCTCTCTAATGCCAATTTATACCAAAGTAATTTGGATTTTAGCCGTTTTGCTGTAATCTTGCGGATGCACACACAGATGTGCAAATCAATAGTACGCTGTTGCACTGCTATGTAATAAATATCGTAAAGACCAAAATGCATGTGAAAATCGATTTATATGTAACTCTTTTACAATAGTCATATATAACTTTTTCATTTTAAAAGCCAATTAGTATTTTAAATAAATATTAAATTAAATTTCATAATTGCTGTCCACTGGGCACAGGCTGGGGGTGGTTGTAGCCATGTGCTATTGGGAAGATTGGACTTCCATCCTCGTCATTCCACCTGATTTTATCAATTCTAGCAATTCGGTAGCCATCAATCTGGTTTGGAGACGTTGTCCCATGATATACCATCCAGGTTTCCGTACCGTCTTTAAAAAAATACATTCACATAATCCACCAAATTATTTCTACAACTATCATTAATTTACGCCGTAAATTACCTGGAGATACTGTGAAAGCGGCATGGCCTGTAGTGTACACATTTTCCTCCTCATTTCTGGAGAAAACAGGACCAGATGTTCTGTCCCAGTTGACGACATCCATCGGATCCTTTCCACTTTCAATGCTCATCCAGGTGAGGGAATAGCCTGGATCCCAGGTGCTGCTCACACTGTGTACCATATACGCCTTGCCTCGGTTGTAAATGAAGAAGGGTCCTTCGTTGACACAACCACCGCTGCACTCCCAAGCCTCCGTGGGTTGCCTGACTAGTTCCACTTTTCCTGAGACAAGGGTTGGACTTTCCATCTGGGCAATGTAAATGCTCAGGGCGCCTGTGACCGAACTGGACCATACAAAGTAGAGACTGCCATCATGTTTGAGTACTGTTCCATCAATTGCACCAAATTCAAATTGCCACAAGAGACGAGTCGCATCACTCCAGCTGCCCAAGGGATTTGAAGGGTCATCTGCCTTGATTACGTACATTCGATGGTCAACTGTGGCATTGCGCATGGTAAAGTAAATGTAGAGTTGACCATCAATCTCATGCATTTCACTGGCCCACAGGTCAGTGTAACCTGGAGGCACCCTGTCAACCAAAAAAATCGAAACGTTATTATAAACTTCCTTAAAATGTTATCAATTTTTCTGCACATTTTTAACGGCTTACCTGTAAGCGACCGTCTTTGGAGCACCTCTAAAATTTGTCAGTTTATCACTTTTGAAAATGGTGATTCTGCCTTGATTACGTACATTCGATGGTCAACTGTGGCATTGCGCATGGTAAAGTAAATGTAGAGTTGACCATCAATCTCATGCATTTCACTGGCCCACAGGTCAGTGTAACCTGCAGGCACCCTGTCAACCAAAAAAATCAAAACGTTATTATAAACTTCCTTAAAAATTCATTCAATTTCTCTGCACATTTTTAACGGCTTACCTGTAAGCGACCGTCTTTGGAGCACCTCTAAAATTTGTCAGTTTATCACTTTTGAAAATGGTGAGCTCCGTTTCAGTGTTTTCAGAAAGGGTCAAGTAGTAAGAGTCTCCCACACGGAGCACACACGGATCCGCCGAGTTTCCATCAAAAATGGGGTTCGTAAACGTTTCCGGTTGCCCACTCGGTACAGGTTGGGGATGGTTATAGCCATGTGCAATTGGAAACTTGGGAGTCCCATCCACTTGGTCCCATTCAATCTTCTCAATTCTGGCAATCCTGAAGCCACCAATGTGAGTGGTGTTGACAGTTCCATGATACACCATCCACGTCTCCTTACCATCTGGGCTGACGGTGAAAGCAGCGTGACCGGTCGTGTAAACATCTTCGTCATCATTTCTGGAAAAGACAGGCCCAGGAGCGGAAAACCAGTTGGAGACCTCCATCGGGTCTTTCCCGTTTTCAATGCTCATGTAAGTGAGGCAATATCCCGGATCCCAAGTTGAGCTCGCAGAAAATATCATGTAGCTAACGTTTCTATTGTAAATGAAAAAGGGTCCTTCGTTTGTACATCCGCCCTCACATTCCCATGGCTGCGTAGGTTGCCTCAATACCAATGTGAGTGGTGTTGACAGTTCCATGATACACCATCCACGTCTCCTTACCATCTGGGCTGACGGTGAAAGCAGCGTGACCAGTCGTGTAGACATTTTCGTCATCATTTCTGGAAAAGACAGGCCCAGGAGCGGAAAACCAATTGGAGACCTCCATCGGATCCTTCCCGTTTTCAATGCTCATGTAAGTGAGGCAATATCCCGGGTCCCAAGTTGAGCTCGCAGAAAATATCATGTAGCTAACGTTTCTATTGTAAATGAAAAAGGGTCCTTCGTTTGTACATCCGCCCTCACATTCCCATGGCTGCGTAGGTTGCCTCAAAAGGGTAGCAGGACCAGTGATTTGAGTGGGGCTGCTCATGGGACTAATGTAAATGCTGAGAAATCCTGTGTCGGGATGCCAGCTGGACCACAGAAAGTACAACTGACCATTGTGCTTCATAACAGTTCCATCAATGGATCCCAACTCCCACACTGGTTCCAACAATCTTGTTGGCAGACTCCATTCCCCCATGGGATTCGCGGGATCCTCTGCTTTGATCACGTACATTCTGTGGTTGTGGGTCGAGTTCTGCATGGTAAAGTAAATGTACAATTGGCCTTCCACCTCATGCATTTCACTTGCCCAAAGATCTCGGTATCCAGCGGGAGCCCGATAAGCCACCTTTTTCTCAGCATGGCGAAAGCTGGTTAAAATGGGACTTTTGAAAATGGTCAGTTCACTAGCCTCATTTTCAGAAAGAGTCAGATAATAATTTTCGCCCACACGGAGGACGCACGGATCTGCAGAGTTTCCGTCTAAAATGGGATTTGAGAAGGGGGGTTGCTGCTGGGCGGTGGTCCACCCAACAAACAGCAGAAAAAATATGGTTGGCACACTAAATTGCTTCATGTTTTTGCCAGTAGAGGACTCAAATAATAACTGGCCCATTTTCTAGCCCATGATTTGTACTCTGACAATAAAAAAATGATAAGCTTGATAAAAAAAATGATGCGCAATCATTCGAAAATCAAAAATACGCTTATCAGGAAAGGTGTGTGTCTTGTGTGCCTTATTGTTATTCAGAACAAGCTGAAAAAATGATTGACAAATGACATAAAAGAGTTTTTGGACAAGTTTTTTATAGACATATTCAATATTATAATAATATCATATTATTATTGGGATATTTGAAAATAAAATGACAACCAATCAATCAAGTAAAAAGTGTCAAGCGATTTTTTATTTTATTTTATTCTTTAAACAGATGTCTGTCCACTAGGAACTGGCATCGCGTGCTGATATCCATGAGGCCTGGGAAATATAGGTGTGCCGGCAACTTGATGCCACTCAATCTTTTCCAATCTGGCAATCCTTTTCCCAAAGAGATCGGTGGAGCTTTCAGTGCCATGATACACCATCCACGTCTCCTTACCATCTGGGCTGACGGTGAAAGCTGCATGACCAGTCGTGTAAACATCTTCGTCATCATTTCTGGAAAAGACAGGTCCAGGGGCGCTCTTCCAGTTGGAAACCTCCATGGGATCCTTTCCCTCTGCTATGCTCATGTAAGTGAGACTGTAGTTGGGGTCCCAGGTCGAGCTCCCGGAAAAGATCATGTAGCTCACATTGGCATTGTAGATAAAAAAGGGTCCTTCGTTAACACAGCCGTCGTTGCACTCCCAAGGCTCCTTGGGCTGTCGCAAAAGGACAACAGGCTCTACAGTGGTGGTAGCATTGAGCAAGCGACAGATGAAGATACTAAGACCTCCACCAATCTCATCTGGAGCGCCTGCAGTCCATACAAAATATTTTTGATTGTTGTGGCGCATGACGGTTCCATCAATGCCTCCTTGGTACCAATGGCTCAAAAGTCTACAAAATTATGATGATGACAAATTATCCCATTAAACGTTGACATATTATAATTTGATCATATCATCAGTTCATTAGACTTACTGTATGGGTTGACCCCAGTTGCCCATGGGATCTGAAGCGTTCTCAGCCTGGATCACGTACATTCTGTGGGCATCATTCTGATCTCGCATGGTAAAGTAAATGTACAGCTCTCCGTCCACCTCGTGCATTTCACTGGCCCACAAGTCCCTTGGTGTTGGGGTCGCCAAAGCCACCTTCTTCTCGGCAGTCCGAAAGTCGGTCATTACTGGGCTCTTGAAAATGGTCAGCTCGGTTTCTCCATTTTCAGACAAGGTCAGGTAGTAGTTGTTCCCCACGCGACAGATGCAAGGGTCGGCCGAATTTCGATCGAAAATTGGATTGTTAAAAGTTAACCCTTGAGTTGCTACCATTCCAACAAGGCAAAGGAGCAAGGCTATGAATGCCTGGATACCATTTTGGGCGACCATAATGACAAATATTTATTTAAAGATAAGCACGCCAAATTAGAATATGGAAAAGTGGTCTTTTCAGAACCAATCTAACTTCTCTACTGAAATCATTTCCACTTGAATTCTTTGCCATTTTTCCAATAGCGCTTATCTCAATTTTAACTGTCAACGTTTTCAGAATTGACAAGGATACTACTATATCACATGATTCATAGTCATGACATAAGTATCACTTGGTGAGCAATGCAAACCAGCAAACATAGAAGGTAAAAAATACAGAATGCCAGTGCTGATATGTGTACCACCAAGTAAAAAATAATTTGGTTTATCCATCAACAAGACCGATTTAAAACGCACATTAAAACTAAAATGAGGTGTAATGTGTCTTATCGCTCCACATTATTGTACTTACCACGTCTGTTTTTCGTATTTGTGGATGGTAAGTAAATACATGACATAAATGCATAAAACATGCATTTTATCGACCTTTAGAAAGCTAAAAGTTTGTTCTTGATGAAATGTTCTTTTTACCTTCTAGGTTTATATCTTCATTTCCATTCAAAAGTAAGTTATCAGCAACGTTGTAGTTTTCATGAGCACTTTGCACTTTGGCTGACCTTATATAACCATCGAAATATATGCATTATGGATACTTCTTTCTTCTTTCTTAGAGGACCTCGGTCGTGACTAGTCACCATGCTTTTTTGAACTTTTTTGTTTTTGTTTTTGTGAAATTTTGGAAGAATTTAAAAGCATAAAAATCATAATCAACGAGAGCGACCATAAAACATGCCATAAAAGATCAAAACTGGCCAAGCAGTCGATATTTTTCATTTCAAATTCATTTTAATGATCAATTTGCATGAGATTCATATGACTCACTAACA
>JAHZNC010006028.1:0-17023 GCA_027744095.1 Zhuqinia jingwanae | reverse complement strand
AGCAACGGCTGGGCTTATCCGCGATATCTCGGAAACTGTAAGGAATTTTGGATGTCTGTTTTCGGTAATCGATACCTGATGAAATTAGCTCACATTTGTTCTCAGGTGAGGTCATGGGGTCATCCCCCGGGGGTAAGGGAGACAGTTAAGCCATGTATACATAGTACGTGCATATGAGGCATGTACATAGTAGGAAAAATGTCAAAAAAGTATATTGTGGGTTAAAAATCTTACGGAGATTTCGATTCCCTGGTTGAAAGTTCCAGCCGTCTGATGCCATGAGTGCACCATGCGCCAAGTAAACTGGATATTTTCGCTTGGCCCATTTTTCCGCGCTTATATTTGGACTTCCAATAATCCGGTACACAGTTAAAATGTAATTGTCTTCAGTGGTTACATTGTGAATTTCGAATGATAGCCGTATGTTTCTAAAATTTCCGGCTGTAATAAAAATATTAATTGGATTTAAATTAATTTCCTTGCAGATTCTTGGCAATTTTCAAACGAAGCTGTTGCCGATGCTGACAACCTATTTATTTTGTACGAAGGGCAAATTCCTCTCAAAGATTGAACAATATTATTATTAGTATTGTCAAATGTCCTAAACTGTGATGCCACTTTATAGTTGCATGATATCAGTAGAATTAGCAGATAACAAAAACATTTTGTTAATGTGTGGTTCATTTTACTATTTATTTACTATACAGAAGCTATATAATAATAATTAATAAACTTTTAAGATAAAATGCAACTTGTTGTTAGCACGAAATCAGTCTTGTTGTCTGTTTAGCAGTCTGAAAACAAGTGCAACTGAGGGGGAAAAATTGGGTAGGCCCGCTTTTGAAGAAAAAAAAATCTTTCAAAAATTTAACGCAAAAACAAGTCAGATCTGTTTTCTACAACCTGTTACTAAACTAATACCAACTTGGTATTACCAAGTGATGATTTTTATCATTATCATTCATGCATGGGCTCTGTTGCGTGAAATAAGGATGTGTAATAATAATAATAATAATAATAGTCCATCTAGAAAACTGGTACATACTTTTGAGTTATACTTTTTTTGTCCATACAATTTTGCCAATTTAATTACTCACACATAAAAATTGAGTGTCCTGGGTTCAGACTGAACAAACCAATCCGGATAAAATGTAGCATCAGTATTGCAGCACATCCGCATCATTTCCGTTTAATAAACTCATACAAGTGGTCAAGTTTTATCTAAGAAAAAGCGGATTCATGATATACAGACTCCTAACCTCATAGACATGACGTAATATGATTTCCAGATAAGTTTGTTTTTTTAGAAATCAAAACAAAAACTTGCTCAGACATGTTCTTTATGCGAGCATCTAGACATGTTTCCCGACTTTATGTAGACTTTAAAGTGTGATGTAAAATTTATTGTTTTGATGCACATTGCATATTTGTTTGCGATTTTAACCCCTGACAACCTATAGTCTATCAGAATCAGACTTTTTTTTTAAATATTACATAACAGGTAATAAGCCACAAGTGTGTATGATGGCTTATTAGTTGACGTGCATAGTTAACTTGTTATTGTTTTTATTATAGCTTTATAGTATCTTATATTCAAAGGGTAGAAAATCATTTGATTATTTTTATTGTTGTTCTTTTTTGCAAACAAAAACTTTCCTCAAGCAATTTATAATCCATGCCTATCACATGAATGCACAAGAAATAATTAAAATCCCATGTATTTTGCAATTAAAACACACAAATCTTTGAAATATTATCCGTGTCCCTCGTCATGACATCCACGTGTTTACAAGTATTTTGATGACGCTTATCATGTAACACCTTAAAGAAAGTGTAGAGCTGTCTTGTGAGTGAGTAAGCTTATGATTTCATACCGCGCACATTCTGGATTCCCCACGAACCGTGCTATTTTTCCCTAGCATATATAGACTCAATTATTTAGATTGGTCTGTCTGAGTTTGTTATCTTCGGATAAATAACATGATCTTTTATTTGGATTTTGTTTAAAAAAACGTTTTACATCAAATGATATTTGGTATGTTTTGAGAGCTAAATTCAGTACAAAAAATGCAATTAGTAGTTTGTTTGATAAACATAAATGCAAAGTAATAAACTTCATCAGATACTCTGTCAAAACTGAAACGAAAAAAACGGTGTGGTGGTGGGCAATCCAGATTTCTCACATAATATCGTTCTACCTACAAACTCCAGGAATAGTAATAATTATAACAAGGCTTTGTATCCCGGCAACAATCTTGCACCCGCACCAATCATTAAAATATCAATAAAAGTTAGCACATCTTCAAAAATGCATTATTCTACAAACTAGCCCACTGGAAAGTCAACCCAAGTAAACAAATTGCTCAAGGCAACCATACGCCAAACCTACAAACATATTATTCCGCATTCCTCACTGCACTTCTGTAAAAAGATAAATCTCATATCGCCCATGGTAAATAAACAACGGAAGCATAAAACTTCATAAACAAGTCACTCTTGCCCAAGGTTATAACCATCAACCTTGTAATTACGCCCCCCTCCTTCACCCAAGGTAAAGAAGGAAGTTACCCCAACTCAATAAACAAGTCTCCCTTTGTCACACGGTCATGAAGCAAATCCCCCAAGGTTACCCCCAATCCAATAAAATCCAACATTGCCCCGCCGTATCCTCAAACCCAACAAACAAGTCTCCCTTTGTCACACGGTCATGAAGCAAATCCCCCAAGGTTACCCCCAACCCAATATAATCCAACATTGCCCCGCCGTATCCTCAAACCCAACAAACAAATCCCACCACTACCCATTCTAATCCCTAAAGTTTATAGTAACATATTATCACAAATTTAACAAAAAAATAAATAAAAAATCGTTGGACATTACCCCTGGAAAATTGATAGATCCGCTTCTCCACATGAATATACTTTCCATCTTGTATTATAAAGGTTGTGGGCTTCCGTACTTGTCCAAATTGTTGAATACATATTTTGTTTGTTGTCGCCAAGCACAATTGAAAACAATATTCAATGCTATTATTATACTGGTGGACAGTATGTAGGAAGAGGGGGTATTTTATTTTATCAGGTTTAATAAAAAGTAATAACTAGTAATGAGTTAAACCAAGTAGCCAGATTCATTCTTACTTTTCATATTTGTTCAAGAAGAATAAAAATATATAAATGACAAAAAAATTAATGTTGATAGAAAAATTATCAAGATTATTGATAATTGTAAATTAAGCTTGGGAGTGAAAGTAAGCAATATCTAACCTTGTTGGGAACATTTTTATAAATTTTCTCTTGTGGTCGGTTTTATTTTAAACAAATATCAGTTTACATAATGCGCATTTTACATATTCTCACAACAAAATTATTTTAAAACGTTGTAAAAGGTAATACAATTTGGTTCAAATCAAAGTAATTAATGTAATTAATGTGGCAACACCAATCTTTTTATTCAGCTATTATAGCTATTAATATTTTTCATCATATTTTTTTACCAGGTTTAATAAAAAGTATAATAATTAGTAATGAGTTGAACCGAGTAGCTATAGATTCATCATTACTTTTCAGGAAGAGTAAAAATACAAAAAATGACAAAAATTAATAAACATGAGGATTATAGGATAATTGTTAATTATGCTTGAGAATGAAAGTAGTAAAAAACTAATCTTCTTGGGAACATTTAAAACAAAACTTCAACAAAACTCCATTTTAACAGCCAAAAAACCAGAAAAGATGCCAAAATAATGAAACATTGCTATCTTGGTCCTTGCTTTGGGACACCACTTTCCAACAGATATCGAATTTTTTTTAAAGGTGAAAGTTTCTCCATTTCATCAAGTACTCTTTAAAGAGCAGCTTATCAACATTTTTGTCGTAAATGAATCCCCCTTGTGACTCCAAAGCTCATCCTCAATTTTATGAAGATCCTTTAAAATTCCGGGAGCCAAGCAGCTTGCTGTTATCATCACACCCTGCTTAACGTTATAATTAATGGTTAGGTTCAACATATTATTTGAAATTTAACAAAAAAAATCTATAATCATTGGAGATTTACCACCACTGGGGAAAATAATAGATCTGCATCTCCACAGTAGAAATATGTTGGTTCCTAAGTATTTTCCAACTTGTATTCTGGGGGTTGTGAGCTTCCGTACATGTCCAAATTTTGTACTTGTTATGATAACCTGTGTTAAGCAGACAAATCATCTTACATTATATTTATTATAATATCACGCTATTTTTTAACAGTATACTCCCATCAGGTGTACTATAACGGAGTTAATTTATATATTTTTAAAATTAATTATAGGTAGGCTCCTTCGGCGACCCAGGTATGCCGAAGGAGCAGGCATTAATGCGGCTCCCACCTTCTTGTTGTGTGCACCTGCCCGTTGAATGATCAGTGTAAAAATTTGCCACAGGAGTTTGCTGATGACAGGAACAGTCCTATTTCATTATGACTGAAAATGGAAATATAAAAATTATCACTAAAGAGCGTACAGAGGTATCAGTTGTCATGACAACATTTAAACATATATGAATTAACCTAAAATCCCAGTATTGGATATCTCTCTCGGCGTTGTAACACGGTTGACTCTCTCTTGATATGCACAACGGTTGTACATATCAAGGAGTAGCATTAGCAAGCCAAGCTTCAAATCCATTGCCAGCTAGTTTTGAAGCTTGTAAAACGAATTACAAACTGAAACAAAGTTGAAGTTTTTTAATTTGCACTAAAAAAAGTGTGGTACTGGTAGAATAACGCTGATGAAATTACAGGCGTCTGATGCCATCAAAGTTTGATGATCAAACCACCACCACTCATGCCAAATCTCTTCGAACATTTTGAACAATGTCTGCACTCAATGACCTAAACTGTGTTTTTTCTTTATTGAAATGTGATATGAAATAATAACGCAATATAATATGCACTATGTATGACCAGTTTTTAAAAAGTACCGCAGTTAAAAGGCAACAAGTTTTTGCTCTCTTCGAACATTTTGAACAATGTCTGCACTCAATGACCTAAACTGTGTTTTTTCTTTATTGAAATGTGATATGAGAAAGTTTAGCATAAAAGGAAAATATTTTGTTAATCTGAGGTACAATACATTTTATAATTTAATTGTAGCTCACCCAAAAATATCTTTTTTTTCTAATAAATAAAATATTTTCACAATGCAATTCGTATTTTTTTAATTTGCCCGTTTGTTAAAAGAATCTTACAACGGAGGAGCATGGAATATATACAGGAGTTAAATTGTTAAGCAAAGTGCAAAAAATTCTTCCCAATTTATCCAATCCACCCGTGAGCGCTACAAAACCCACTAGCAACACTAATAAAAAACTGATAAATAAATACTCTAGAAATAAACACATGATATGGTATAGGTTAATTATCACGAGCCAGAGCTATGCCAAGATGTGCTCAAGCTCAAGGTAAAACAACAAGTGTGTGAGAAGTTTTTTTTGAAACCTGAACATTTTAAACAACAAAAGCTTACTTGCCTTAAATAAATCATTCGAAATTACGATGATGATTTTTATGAATGCCATGTATCTTAACTTTGAAAAAATTATATAAGCCAGGAGAACACAGGAGTACTACTAGTGGAGTGGATATAGGGTACTGGCTTTGATTAAAAACAAATTTTAAATGGAATTACTTTCGGTTACCCCTTACGACTCAGGTGGAACTCAATTCCAGGTTGGAACAATATCGTCAGGTTTTTTTTTAAATTCATCGTTATCAAGCCAAAACTCGACCCTGCTTTGGGTGTTGTGAGCTAGTTTCTAGAATAGACTCAATGAAATGGAGAGAATAAACACCTTGACTTGTATGATGATGAGATGCTGACCACTATTTTCATGTACCCGCACCCACAGCCTGTTTTAATTCAACCAATTTGAAAATTAATTTAAAGACACTATGAGAACTTGTCAAGGTATACAAGTAAAAACTTCTTTTTTTTTTTTGGAATGATATGCCACATGATTAGTTTTTACATTTTGTTTGGGTCACTACTAATACAAATAATAACGCAATATAATATGCACTATGTATGACCAGTTTTTAAAAAGTACCGCAGTTAAAAGGCAACAAGTTTTTGCTTGCTTTGGGAATTAGTTTATAATATTCTCATGGCTATACTTCTACTTCTGTTTTTTATTCACTGACAACTGAATGAAAAAGTGTTTTTCATATAAAAAGCATGCGAAAGTTTGCTCATGCAGCGCAATACTCGTTAATTTCTTTTCATATTTATTCTAAAAGTAGTAAATGAAATATAATACATTAGTTAAGAATAGTACATAAATGTATAAAAAAAATTGAACATTGAAAACTAATCAGTTCATTTAACTTCCACATCAATCACACAATCCAGCATCATTCCAAACGACCACTGCTTGTTAGATTTTTTATCCTTATATCTCGACCAATTTCTCGAAATTAAATTCTTGAACGTCGTTCCATTTCACCAAGTATTCTATTGTACACCATTTTATCTGCATCCTTTGCGAAAATGAAATCATTGTGGTTCCAAAGCTCATCCTCAACCTTATGAAGATCCATCAATACACCAGGAGCCAAGTGACTTGCTGTCACGGCCACGTCCTTACAAATGAAATTTCACATTAAAAAAATATTGTTACGAATTCGGTAAAGGCCAACTTTCCACTCTCAAATAACTTTTTATAATACCAGCGGGGTGACTGATTTGTCTGATTCGCCATAGTATAAATACATTGGTGCTCGAATATTTCCTAACTTGTAATCAGGCGGAAGTGGGCTTCCGTACCTGTCCAAATTTATCTGCAGACCATAGTCATATTGTTGAAAGTTGCATGAGCGCATTAGCTGCATAGCATGTGAAAATAATTTTGCTGACACAGTATTTGCGGACTTGGCCATAATGTTGGGAATTTCCGTCTAAAAAAAATGTGCAATGTATGTTGTAGTTAGGAAAACATAGTATTAACCGGGAATATGTATAAAAAATAATAATAAAGTGATTATTAATCACCGAGTTAATTTGTGGTGCGTTGAATCCCTGCGTTTGAAAAATCCAAGACTCACAAAGCCCACACCGCATGGCGGTAGGTGTACACAAGCTGCCGAGGGATATGTTGAATGTCTGTAATAAATTATGAGGTGTTCCAAAACGTCCTCGCAACACGGGATTTAGTACCTGCAACTGATGATGATGGGGTAACAAAATAATTAATAATAAAGATGCATTGCGACCTATTTTATTGCACCAGCATTTAATATTACAATCTGTTGTTATACCGCAAGATAAGAAGACAGGAATGGAGAGATACGCTTCATTATAAAGTTGGAGCGACCCATGAATGCTACAGGAGCCATCAAAAATGCTGCCTCCACTTTTTGATTCAATTCCGGGATGGATGAGAGAGCAATAAATAGTTGCACTGCACCCATTGAATGACCAATGTATAGTATTTTCTCCGCCCCACTTGCGGATAATATTTTTTTGGAGATTGCTGGAACGTCATACACTCCAAGTTCATGATATCTTGGATTATTAGCAAAACAGTATCAATTAAGAACAGCTTATTGTTGATAGCGAACACATAAAATGTAAAGAGACATAATATACCCATAATCCCAGTATTGGAGATCCCTATCTGCGTTGTAGGTTTCGTGCTCCCTGGAGTAGCTCGTACCACGTGAATTAGCAAGCCAAACTTCAAAACCAGCGTCAGCAAGCTTAAAAGCTGACAAACAAAACGGCACCAAAATGTACTTAAACAATCAATTAATCAATATTGTAGTTCCAATCAATCAATATATGTATATGCGTACGGAGATTTCTATTCCCTGGTTGAAAGTTCCAGCCGTCTGATGCCATGAGTGCACCATGTGCCAAATAAACTGGATATTTTTTCTTGGCCCATTTTTCAGGACTTATGTTTGGACTTCCAATGATCCGGTACACAGTTAAAATGTAATTGTCTTTTGTGCTTACTTTATGGGTTTCATATGGGTAGCCATATTTTGTCAAAATTTCTGGCTGTAATAAAAATTAATCAAGTTAATTGTAAACAAATAATAATATGTCAGATTAAAAAAATATATAAAATCTCACAGTTGTTTTGTCTTGGTCCGGATGAGTGCTCAAAATACCAAACTGAGCAGATTCTCTGCAGTTTTCAAAAGCAGTCGCTGAAAATGTGGGAGTAGTCGCGGGTTGGTAAGAAGGGCAAATCCCTTCAACATACTGAACAGTATTGGCACTCAATGTCCTCAACTGTGACTCCCCTTTATGGTAACGTGATATGAGTAGGCTTAGCAACAAACGAAAATATTTTGAAAATTTACGGTACATTTTATATCCTGATCTGCTGCCCTCAAAAAATGCAACGGCAATGCAATACTGAATACATGAATGAAGTCCTACTATTACAAAAAAATTTTTTTTAGCAAACTGCAAAATTTCCTTACAAATCTTTCCACTCAAACCAAGTTACTACCTGGCACGTTATTCACCACCAGTTACCAAGACCCAAAGAATCATGCTCAAAAGTTTGTGAGAATTTTTTTTTTTTGAAAACTGGACATGATCAATTTATATTTTATTTCTGGGAATGGGTTATGATATAACATGAAATGATGGTTGTTATAACTTATAACACTGAATGTAAAAAAGATATGCACTCTTTTCAGCGCACACACAAAAAATACTTTATAATTTCGGAGGAAAAATGGAATAAGCATAATTACACAACACAACATCAAAGTATGTTTACATCATTTATCCTTATTATTTTAAAGAGAGTAAAAAAAACTCGCCTCTGAAGAAGAAGTGTATAGTGACTGGTTTTTTATTTAAGAAAAGATGACAAACATCAGATATATGTAGCTATATCCCTAACAAGCATGTTTGCTGTGATCTTCATATAAATATAAACTTGTTTTTTATGTAGCCATTTCGGGAACTTATTGTTCAGAGACGTGATGAGAACTTGACATGTTGCTCGAGTAAGATATTTTTTTTATCAGAAAGGGAAAAAATTATTACTCCGCATTAAATGCCATTTTATTAGCTGGTTCTTTATCAGTTGTAAAATCAATATATCTTCAGAACAATGTACATTTTTTTCTCATGTAGCCAACCTCGTTTCTGTTTATTCTTCATTATCCAAGAAAAGTGGTGAGTATAAATTAGGTTAGTTAGTTAAATACAGTTGAATAAATATAAAGACAACTTTTGATTGTGTTGGTGTTGCTGGAAACTGGCTGGTATACTTCGTTTATGTTCCTCATCAAATCAAACCAAAAAGTTTTATTCAACAAACAAATAACTCCCAAGAATTAATTATTATATACAATTCTACAGATCAGCATAATGGTTGGCCATACCAGTTCATAATAATATTGGATAAATTTAAAAAAAAAAAATTGCCCATGAAATTTGACTGCATCTTTGTGGAAAATTGTTCTACTTACACGTGGCTTATAGAATGATAAAATAGTTTATCCAAGAGTGCTCAATTTCTCTAAAAATTGTTAGATACACATTTTGTTTGTTGCTGCCAAGCACGATTGAGAACAATATTCAATACTATTACAGAAGTGGACAGCTTGCAGGGGGAAGGGGGTTCATGTTATTTTATCAGGTTTAGTAAAACGTAATACAATTTGGTTAAAATCAAAGTAATAAATGTAATTAATGTGGGAACACACAACTTTTTTGCTTCCATTTCAACAACATAAAGATGCCAAAAACATACCACATTGACATTTTCATATCCCCTTGCCTTCCGACACCACTTTCCGAACATCAAATTCTTTTTTTTTATAAAAAGGTGAAAGTTTCTCCATTTCATCAAGTATTCTGTTATAGAGCAGCTTATCAGCATTTTTGCCATAAATGAAATCATTGTGATTCCAAAGGTCATCCTCAATTTTATGAAGATCCTTTAAAACTCCGGGAGCCAAGCGACTTGCGGTTGCTATCACATCCTGCTCAACATAATATTATTAAAACTCGTAATCCAAGTGACATCAACTTTTAAGTAATGAATGGAAAATAGTAATAACAAGAATTACAAAGTTTACGATTACCGGAGGAGTAACTAATCGATCAGACTCTCCATAATAGAAATACATGGGTGACCGAATATTTTCTAGTTTGTAATCAGGAGGTTGTGGACTTCCATACTTTTCCATATTTACAGTGGAACCATAGTCATATTGTCGGAATTTACAGGAAGCTAACTGCAACATTTGCGTGAATGATTTTACAGACGCAGTATTTCCAGTCTTTGCTACAATATTGGCTAGTGCCATCTAAAACGTGCATGAACATATCAGATCAATACATTATCATTCATTCGGATATAAAGATGGCTTTTTTACACCTAATAAACTAGCTGCTTATTGAACAACATGCAAAATACACGTTATATGTTATGATAGCAAACTCACTGGGTCAATTTGGCGAGTGTTGATTCCGTTATTTGCAAAAATTGTCACTTGGCAAATTACACATTGGATGGTTGTAAGACACACAAAAGTCGGCTAGAGATGTATTAAACCTTTCAAAGGTTTTATGGGGCAATCCGACCCGCCCTTGCAACAAAGGGTCCACAACTCCAAGCTCAAATGTGGAATGCAATGATAAAAGTGGGACAAAACTTCTGATGAGGTGGTTTGAATGACAGACGATTGCCGGTGGAGCGAACAAAAATGCAGCTTCCACCTTCTCATTCTGTTCCGGGATTTCGGAGAGACAAATAAAAAGCTGTAATGCACCCAGGGAATGACCAATGTAAAGTATTTTCTCCGCCCCACTTTCGAATAGTATTTTCTTGATGACGGAAGACACATCGTACACACCCAATTCGTGAAATCTATGGAGAATAAAAATTGTTTTTGATTCCATTTGAGTCATTTAAAACGGAACTTTTTTTTCATGGTGGCAGCATTTTTACCCAAAATCCCAGTATTTTAAATCTTCATCCGCGTTGTAGGTGTTATGTCCCAAAGAGTAGCTCGTTCCTCGGGTGTTACCCAGCCAAACCTCGAATCCCGCATCAGCAAGTTTGAAAGCTGAAACATGAATCATCATAATCTAACATGAAATCTAATTGTACATCATTAATAGAAAGTTCGCAGTTTTCCGTAAAATCTTACGAAGGTTTCGATTTCCCGGTTGAAAGTTCCAACAATCAGATGCCATTAAAATACCATGTGCCAAGTAAACAGGATGTTTCCGCTTTGCCCACTTTTCCGGCATCAAGTTTGGACTACCAATTATTCGGTACACAGTCAAAATGTAATTGTCTTCTGTGGTAACATTATGGATTTCGAATGGATAGCCGTACGATTCCAAAATTTCTGGCTGGAACAAAAACAAACAACATACAAAATTTAGATATATATTCACCTTTTAATTAAGGGAGCTCACAGTTTTTTTGTATTGGTCCGGGTGCGCAGTCAAAAGACCTAACCGACTAGATTCTTTGCAGTTTTCAAAAGCTGCCATTGTCGATGCAAAAAACCCGTTGTTAATTTGATACTGAGGACAATATTCTTGCACAGGTTGAGCATCACCATCATTATCATTAAAGATTCCAAACTGGGGAATAATATTACTGGAAAGTGATATTAGTATGCCTTGCAAAAAGTAATAGTAGTTAATTAATATCTGGTACATTTTAATAAATTAGGTCAACTTTTTTTTCGTATGATTTTGGTTTTGAAGCTTGAAAACATGTAACTGAACTTGAAACATGAAACTTTGCTTTTCAGGAAATCTTTACAAATGGGCAGGTTTCAACTATTTACCTATGAGTTTCCATCCAATCCAATTCCATTCAATCCAAACAACTACTGCGGATTATGTATGAATGGTTTGATGAATAAATTAACACTAAAAGTTTATTCCTACTACTTAGCTTTACTTTATTCCTGTAAAGAGGCAAAAACATTGCATTGGAACAACAGCAGGTTGTGTTCAAGTTCACATTGTATTTATCATTTATGCTACCAAAATACTTGACTTGTTTATGTGTCTTACAAGTTGTGTGAAACCCAATAAAATACTAAAAGTTACATATTAGTCAAAGAGGATTTTCTGTATATGGATATGAGCAAAATGTTGAATGATAATTATTATTACTTGTAGATTATGGGTTGGTTATAAGCAAACGTGATGGAAAGGAGTAGAGAGCACGTTCAAGCGTTTTAGGGCTTCTTACTTCTTGGTCTTGCTTTTTTAATTCATCTTCAGCATATTTTTTTTATAATCTTGCACACACGTTTTCGTATGATGCAACATATTTCCACGTGTCAATCAACGACCGTCAAATCACATACTAGAGTAAATGTGTCATCAACCTCATTTATCCAGAGCACATCAAAGAGCATGACCATAATCTGTGTCGTTATCCGAAAACAAAATACGTCGTGACCTTTGACCGTGAATAATTTAGCAAGGTTGACTCAAGTCAAGATTGTGCTCAACCATTGTGCATTCGGCAGCGTGAGGTATTTTCCACTCTGCTTTTTTAATTCATCTTCAGCATATTTTTTTTATAATCTTGCACACACGTTTTCGTATGATGCAACATATTTCCACGTGTCAATCAACGACCGTCAAATTACATACTAGAGTAAATGTGTCATCAACCTCATTTATCAAGAGCACATCAAAGAGCATGACCATAATCTGTGTCGTTATCCGAAAACAAAATACGTCATGAGTCGTGACCTATGACCATGAATAATTTAGCAAGGTTGACTCAAGTCAAGATTGTGCTCAACCATTGTGCATTCGGCAGCGTGAGGTATTTTCCACTCGATGTTAAACATAGGTTGGCAAATTGTACTATTATTCTGTATTAGAGTCGTTTATACTATGTGCGTGCATATTTTTATCGTCGTACAAGATGGATTCCACAAAAAAATAGTGTTATTGTTATTAGTATTGATATCCAAATGATGCATTGCCATGTTTCCCGTCATGTCAAAAAAATGTTTGAGGACCAACAGACAGTCTAGTTAAAATTGATAATGGCTTCTTGTCACATTTACATAATATATAGTCAATTTTCTATTTACTGGGGACAAACATGACCGTCCATGAAATACATTTTCCAGGGGTATGCATGAAAATTGAGGGAAAAGCTGTGAAAGTTAGGAAAAAGCAAATTATGTGTACCGGCAAGTGTGGTCATGCTGATGCTGACAATAGCACAAATTATACAAACAAACTACGGGAATGGAGGTGAAATTGGTGTCATCTACGGAAATGCAGATGGAACAACAAATGGATATGGTATGTCATTTCGGGTAAAAATGCAATCACCGTTTTGTACAAGTGCACAAAAAGTATATAATTTATTTCAGTTCGATATCTGTAATTCTGTCCATTTCGCCAAGTATTCGACTGTAAAGCTGCTTAGCTTTACAATAAAGTTTTAGTGGCCATCCTTTCCGTAAACGATGTCATTGGGATTTCAAAGCTTATCCTCCATTTTATGAAGATTTTTCAACATTCCGCGAGACAATCGGCTTGATGTCAGCATATTTATTGAGCCGTGTAAACTTGTGTATAAATTTTTTTTTTACGTAACGAATGAAAGAAATAGTTATTTCTTTCATTCGTTTTTATTACCGTCTTTAAAAAAAGGAGGTAGTTTAATTAAGATTACCGGCGGAGTTTCTAGCTAATCTGATTCTCCATGCATGTTAGAGATAATTCGATGGTAGAATTTTGAATGTTTTACAATTTTTACTCAGCAAGTTGTGGGCTTCCATGCCATGTTGGTTCTGGAACCATATAGTCATTATAAGCCCACATGAGCTCGAAAGTATGCGCTGATATTTTCTTTGCTATAACATTGAGTCCAAAATGTACTTAACATACTTATATTCGTACAGGGTATACACACATACATTTATAAATTATAAAAGCCCTTTGTTGGGAAAGCAATGACCACCAAATATGTACACTAATGATAAGTTGTTCAACCTGCTTTTATATTCGTTTCCTTGGCTGACTGTATCATCCATGTCATCAGACTCTCATGCCATAAACCCATAATTATCAATCACGGGATAATAAATAATGTCATATGTTTCTTCTACAAAGCATGTTTTTGCTTTTTTGT
Source organism: Zhuqinia jingwanae (assembly GCA_027744095.1). Classification (NCBI taxonomy): domain Eukaryota; kingdom Metazoa; phylum Arthropoda; class Collembola; order Entomobryomorpha; family Paronellidae; genus Zhuqinia; species Zhuqinia jingwanae. Next base: position 2,879 of record JAHZNC010006028.1, on the reverse strand, counting down.
GAACAAAGTAATATATATGGTTGCTGTGTTTATGGTAAAAAAAAGTTTTGCAAGAAACCTAGCGCACCCATTTAACCCCAATCATGTATTCAGTGTAATCAGAAGAGGTAAAAACATAAAATACTTCATAAAGATTCCATAATAACTATCAACTAAAAATCTTTTTTATTAAAGGGAGGCAATTTCTAACGTGTGTTAGCAAAATGCACACGTAACTTTACAAGAATCATTTCCCATTTTGCTACTTCCCCGGATAGTTGAGAAAAACTGAGAAATCAGAGCAGGATATAGTATGGAACTGTTAGGAAACGGGTTCCTCGGAACCACCATTCGCTCATTCAAAATAATTGACATGTTTTGGAGCCTCCCTTACAAATGGTCTCCAAAATCCCAATCATTTGTACTTGTTTCCAAGTATCGTATCCTCTTCAACAAATTTCGTCTTTTTGTAGCATACACAAATTTCTTACTGATCTTTACCCAAATGGCATATTCTTGGACATACAATAATATTTTGGTGAGAACCTACTGTGTCATGTCCATGTCAGTTTATATCATGATGCTCTCTGGCAGTCATCTCAACTGCAAAAGCCCGACATTTCTTTTGGGACTCCTTAACAGTATGGTTAACTATGAGAAACGAAGAGCGGAAAAGGGAAATATTGGGGCATCCAGAGACTCCTCCTCCTCCTCTTACTGGTTTCTCAAATCACTGGTGATTTACAATTCCATCAGTGTGATACTACCTATCCCATACTTTTTCAACACCATTCTCAACCCCTGTTTGCCCAGCTATGTGGGATCATTCCTGATTCTGGAACAGTGCGACGTAACCGCGTTGGGAAGAACTCCGGAAGTCATCAATGTACAGCTTGGAAAAAAGATTTTTGTTGCTCTAATTGCATTTTTCAACTGGCAGTATTTAATGCCTGGGATGGCTGTTCACCTTTGCCTGATTTTTGTACAAGGGCATTGCATTTGCTCGTATGTGGGGCAATATGGCAGGTATGTTTGAGAAGAGTAAACATAAAAGTTTAAATATGGTTACAAAAAAATTAATAATATTTATCTTCAATTTTTAACAATTTTTCAGAAAACTATCCAAAATGGAAAGTGTTGGCATGTCAAAGATTGTTCAAGAGACCACATCCGCCTTTCGAGAAATCCAAGTGATGATCGTCAACTACCGACACCTCAACGCTAACTTTGTCATCATCTCTTACATGGCATCTGGGATTGCCAGTGAAATCACTGCTTTGTACAACTGCATAGCCTTAACATTGCCCACTCAAATGTTTATATTCTCGTTGTGGACTGTTTACATGGCATCTGGGATTGCCAGTGAAATCACTGCTTTGTACAACTGCATAGCCTTAACATTGCCCACTCAAATGTTTATATTCTCGTTGTGGACAGCAATGGTGAATGCATCCACATTCATATTTGCTTATGGATGTTTGGCCGGCGTCTTTGACGCCTCTTTGGAATCAGAAAGAAAAATCATTCGGAACAGTAATCTGATGAGAAACAAGTGGTTTCGAAGGTATGTCAAGTCATGCCCAATTCTAAAGATTAGCTTTGGGTCTGGTAACTTTTTGGAGCCGCAGACGCCGTTAATTATTGAAAAGTTTGTTGTGGATAACACGGTTAGTTTATTGTTGATGCGCTGAAAATATTTTATTAGGAATTAAAAGAAATCCCACTTTGTCTACATGACATGACATTCTGTTGCATGACCATTGCAATGAAATAATTTAACATACTTAAGTAATAACTCTAATTATATTTAATGCAGCTTGTGCTACAAATACTACATAACACAGCTCGTCAAACTAATAATTGGTACACTGGAAGACATTTGAAGAGACACCTTAACAAATTTGGCTACGTTTTTGCCATTGCACATCTTTTATTTTGAAAATTGTACCATTGTAAGAATCAATGTTTAAAAAAAGTTTTCCTCTCTAATTCTAGTGCATATATCAATTACACCACACAAACTTTTTACCGGAGTCTCCAGGTCCAATTTTTGGAAACATTGTGTGCCATCATAACAGATATCAGCTTACTTTTCCAAAGCATACACCAGAATTTTTTGGATTGCTGAAAAATTTGAGGTATAAACATTTCCAACAAATGAAAATCTAAACGGACCTCTGTATTAAACAACAATGTTACGACGACACAATTTAATTAATCATAATAATGAGCTATTACCTACATTAAATAATTTTCAATGTTTTTACTCAAAACAATATATATTTTTGTTCCGAAAGCAAATGTAATGTAGTTTGCTCGTAATTTATTTAGCCGGTGGGCATTTTATTACATTTCCGATCATTTTTAAACCATCACCACCAAGTATGTAACATTAAATAGCGTCACTAAAATAATCACTTCCACCAAAAAAAAATTTCCTATTTTTCCTATGCATTTTACTATAAGATAATTGGTAAAATAAAGACACGCAAAATACCATTTTATAGTGCCGGAATTTATTTAATACGTTCTGATATTTATTCCAATTTTGGGTGAATTATTTTTCCGGCAACACGACTCTTGTCTGTTTGTGAAAGTAAAGAGCTGCGAGGCCAATATCAAAGCAAATCATAAAATATTCGGTTTAATAACTCTTTGTCTGACATGACATTACCCATATTAACAAGGAAAGGGTGGCACGTGAAGTAGTACGTAACGCATATAATGTAGGTTACCTCATAATTACAAGCTTATTAAGGATCGTATAACGATCATTTATATGATCGGAGATCAAATCTGTGGGCCGTGTGTATGTATGTCAGTGGAGGAAAGGCGGTGCTACATTTGCCCAGGGCGACTATGGCACCTCCCGAAGGACGGTGTCACAAGCGCCCAGGGTG
>JAHZNC010006027.1:0-19743 GCA_027744095.1 Zhuqinia jingwanae | reverse complement strand
TGATACTTGATATTGGCTTCCTGTTTACAAATATTGGAAAAACTCAATTGATATTTTTATTATAATAATAGTGAATGGACGTTTGTCAATGAGGCTTTTGTTAAAATGTTCTTAGAACGTTGACTTCATGTTCGATCCTTGTCATTATAATAATTAATCAAAAAGTGAGATCAATTTGCCAATTTTATAACTACCCATATTGGTAGTCAACAAATACAAATCTATTATTTCGGGTATTGCGATTAGTCAATGAACATACCCTCCATTATTAGATCACCATTTTTTTATGAATATAACTTTTATTCATGGCACCACCATCATTCCTTCATCATTCAAAACAACACCACCATACTTTTAATCAATATAATAGTTACGTTTTTGATGTTGTGTGCCTTTTCCACGAAAACTCCTTTTGTTTTACTTTACGCATCAAACAACAAAAAACTCTGGGAATTTCCAGATACCAACGAACCCAAACCCAAAATATGCAGGCATATATGTATATACAATGCAACTAATCCAAGCAAAACAATAACATAACACGCTATTACACAGCCAAAAAAAAATAATCCGCAAAAACCAATAGTTATACCTAGGGTCCATGCATAAACATTTAACGTTTATACTTGTGTAATGAATGATCCTCAGTACCGCAAGATTCACGTCACAGTTTTACTGACGATTTGTCATTGTCATAAAATATTTCCACGTGGCAGCATTGTTGTTATTAATTGATTATAACAACAGCCTGAAAATGAGTAATATTCATGTGTGTTGTTTCTCAACTCAATAACTATTGTAGTACGTAATCAAAGCATCAAATAGTATTTTATATTTTATATGTCTACGTTTGTTCTTTTTCCAGGGTCGATATAAATGAAAATTCCTAAAACGAAATTGTCAACCTATTACTATTAATGATTCAAAAGTTAGCTTTGACTTTGTGCCCTAAATTAATATACAAAATTCATGCTTTTTCTTCCATTCCTCCTTTTATTCACCGCCTTTTCTTCCATTCCTCTTTATATTCACCGTTTTTCCCCTGCTGCTGCTGCTGCTGCTGCTCTACGTTTCATTTTCATTCTCATACTCAATGCAACAGTTATTTGGGTCACCCCCAATTGACTGCGTGTGATGTCCAGGTGTCTAAGCTTATTCCAACGTAAATATTTATTGAATATTTTATCCTAATGAATGAGGAATGATAATTGCTGCAAAAAAACACAAGGCATATGTGCATATACATATGTGTTTAGAAAGCATCAAGTGCACAGTTGTGTCTTCACTTAAGCCAACGGGCGTGATAAATCCCTCAAAGTTCAAAATACCTAAGTTAAGTGGATACAAAAAAACACAGCTAAAATTGGTGGGCTTTTTTTTGCAAAATACAGTATTTATTGATTTTAATGTCGGGAAACACGCTTAAAATGCCACAGCTGCGCCCATTCTTAAATCACAAGAAAAAGTATAGTATTGACATTCGCACACATGTCCTATTCATGCATTTGTGTGAGTGTATTTATACTATTGCCCCTGATCAATTGAATAATAGAAAGGTAGAATTGCATCCCTTCCACACACACACACACACACACACATACAAACATATAAAACGACATCGATTTGCTTTTACCCTGGCATGTAGTCTTTTTCTCTCTCTTTCTCAAAATTGTATCATGCACACTGCACACAAATCACATCACATGCCAATATATATATGTACCCATGTATTTATGGACAACCACAAACAAACATGTTTTCTTCCGTATATTTATTTTTTTATGAAATGTTTGATCAACAAAAAAAATCATGTTTGATAAACCAATAAAAGAGACCACCATATAAAATTACATAACCCAATCAAGCTTATATATTTATCATCAAGGTAAGTTATAAATATGTACCTTTTGTTTATCTTTACTCACTCACTCACGCTGTGATTCAAGGAAAAAGAAAGAAAAATCAAAAAGCCAAAAAAAAAACAACTTAGAAGAAAGGAGAACATGTTTGCACAATGATTTTTTTTCTCTCTGCTTCCGCTTACATATACATACATGTGTATTGTATACTCTCTCATCTATCTCAAGTTTATTTATAATGTTTTGAAGGCGTAGTCAGCAGAGCATATAAGCATATCATTGTTCCGTTACAGCCCACAATTTCCCCCCTTTCCAAAAAGCTCCTCAGCTAAAGCATGCCAGAATATGTTTTTTTTATGCCAGCGTTGTTGGTTTTCTTTTTTCCAGATTTTGGATGTTGAGGATGATGATGATGGTGATCATCATCAAGCAACTGTCGGTCTTGTTTACACACTGATTATGTCAATCTAAGCGGTATTAACGGCGGCATTCCCTTTTACTTGTTTTCAACACAACTGCACTACTACTTCCACTTTTGTTCAATAATACCATAATTTATATTTATAACTGAAGATTATGTGCTTTTTTTCGGGGGAATGACGATGTGCACGAATATTTATATACTTTGTTCTTGGAAAGGATTAACCTGATAAAATAGACTGGAAACTCTTCTTTTATTTCTTCACCAGAGATAGCTTCTTTTTTTACCTTGCTCCTCTGGTTTTGTCCCAGAAACGGAAAAGGAGGCCAAATCATGTGAGCGTGATAATGAAACTACACACCTTACCTACCTAACGTGTACTTTCCCCAAAAAAACTCCTTTTTTATTATTATTTGCTACTATTTGGCTTTCATTTCAATTCCTTTTGCAACACTGCTATAAAAGCTGCTCCTGGTGACAGGAGAGTATTAACATTGTCAGTCATTTTTATTCCAATGGGGCTTCTAACTGTTTTCCCTTGCTCAAGTTGTAAAACATTAAAACTTGCAAAGTCAATTCAATTTTCAATTCTCTTCTCTGCATTCACAGTTCAGCTCAATTTTTGAGACATTGGAATCACCTTTTTCCCATCACATACTCAACTACTACTATAACTACTACTACTACTATTTTGGTCTGGTTTTTTAATATCAGTTCTCATTGTTCAGTAAACACGTTAGTTATACCACCGTGAGTGAATAAGGAATGTCATGCCAGAGAGTACACACACACAAGACTTAATGCAATGTAAGCAAACAAACATGTAGAGAGAGAGTGTGTGTTTTTTTGTGTGCAAGAAACTTTCTGTTTTCCCATATCTCTCTCTCCTCCCTTAATCCACTTTGTACGGAGTCACTTTTGTCTGGTGAGCATATAGAGCTACTAGCAGTACATTTGTAGTACCAGTACACCACTTTCTCTACCATCTTAAGATATTATTCATGCTGAATGCTTTCCATCTCTCCATCTTTCTTCAAAAACAAACTCAAAATTGGCCAAAGAGAGAAGTTAAGAAAAAAAACTGAAAGAATCTTATATAATAATATACACACACATGTGTGTTGTTATCCTTTTTATTCTGTAAAATGTCTGGATGTATGTGTGAGTTTGTTCAGAGTGCATGAAGAACTACACACACACACACACTTACAACACACAATAGTAAATAAAAAAAAGTGTGTTGTGTTTTGTGTGTGTGTGCATAATATATTTATTTATGCTATCCACTTTGGGATAAGTATACAAATTATACTGAACACACTTCAGGAACATCAGGAAAGAAAAAATCTAGCAGAGCTATCTGTTCTAGTTAGTTAGGGAAAGATACTAAAGGGAAATGCATGACATGTAATGTAAGTAAGCAAGCATGCAGCAAGATCAGTCGTAGTAGCAGCAGCTATTTGCTCGGTGCTCTCTCTTCTGTTACTCTCAACTTTTATTTTTACATTTTTTCTCTCCATTTTTTCCACAACAGTATGCACTCTACTACACAACATACTTTATTCCATCCCATATACCTATCTACAATGATGGTAATAATGGAATGAGATAAGGTTGCAATGCCATATTACATCTGATCCCAAAGTGATCTTCAAAAATAAAACCTTTTTTTTCTTTTTTGAAGTATAAAAAGGTATAATTAGCATGTGCATGAGTAGGTACTGGATATACTGTTCATATGATGTCAAAGAAAGTTGCAAGTATGCATGTACAAATGCACACACATGTAATATACGTAAAATTATTTAACAACCGGGAACATTATTACATCCGTAAATACCCCCACAAAATATTTACAAATCCATAATAATGGTAAATTTCATTCATGGTAACATAATTTGTGATCCAAAGGAACAACTAGTATTAGTTTTATAACAAGTCTTTAAAATGGTAAACTTGACTTTTCAAGAAGCAAATGCTTTAAGGTTGATGGAAAGGAAGAAAACAACAACTTGAATGAAGTTGATAAAAATATTCTTAGAATATTATCATGATATGACTTTTATGTATGCATATATATTTTTTTTTTAGAATAAAAAGTCACTCTTCCGGTAGTTGAGTGTATTTATATAAATGTATAATCTTTAAATTGGAAACACGTGTATTATGCTAATAATGACAGTTACGATAAATACGAACACTTACTGATGCATATTGTTATCCTCGCTTCGTGCTTTCAAGGGATGCATTAAATCATGATCTTTGTCAATTACCAGGCTGTTTCTTAGTTAAAAAATGCTGAATATCGTTGAAGCCCTTCAAAGTCAATGTGATATGATATCAATATGATAGTGTATGATTCACGATTCCACGCACAAAAGCAACTTTTATTGTAGAAAAATTGTGTAAAAAAATTACCCTACCCAAAATATTACAATAAAACCAATATGTTTGATAATGATACAAACAATGTACATTTGAGCATAATAATATAATAATATTAATCCCACATTTTCATGGAATTCAATTTATTTTTAGCTCGAGGTCAGATATTATTTTGCATTTTACCATAAATAATAATATACGCACAAGAAATATTTTTAGCTTTTGTATTTTGTATTCTACAAATCTCCAGACCTGACAGGTTATTTTTATTATTATTTCAACAACAATAATGTTGAAAGCTGTATAATGCCACATATATTTTTTTTAAAGTTCCTTTTACCCAACTGTCAGCTTCACAACATGCACACATCATATCACTTTCCCAACCTCAACACCGCATGCTAACATCAGCATCAGCAGCAAAACTAGTGGCGTGAAAATGTATGTATTTTTTGCGGCTTACCATTTGCCACTCACATTCGCCCACACATTCAGGCAGACAGACAGCGTCGCCGACACGACCGCCACCGCAACATAATATAATATGTAATATAATATGTATATATAAAGACACAAAATAACATATCATATCAACATCATCATCATCATCATAACACTATACCATTCACTTTCACTACTCTCTAGTCAAATGGCAATAAGGCAAGGAGTGTGATGTGATGAATAGCAAAAAGTAAGAAAAAAAAACATAAAAGAGAGAAGAATTCTCCTGAATCAACAGATTTGAAAGGAGAAAATTATGATGACGACTGCTGTTACTGATGCTGCTTTACCACCACAAAAAGAGAAAGAAATGATATGATAAAAAAAAATATTTTGGCAGCGGGTGGCAATGATATGTCTAAGAATTTTTTTGTTATAATATAAATAGGTATTTGATATATTATTTAGGCTTTTTATATAATGTACATATGTATATCTCCCCTGAGAAGAAACGTTATAAATACATTTAATTTAATATATGCTACTACGCTTCTTATCAAGAAAAATCTTTTTGAGATTTGATACCAAAAAGCTTGGAAATATTATTATTATTATTATTATTATTATGCATATCACATATACCTATGCATGCACGTACTTGCAATAATACTTTATTTGCTCAACAGCTTGACTTTCTCCTTCCTTTTCTTCTTGGCTTGTTCACACAGGATTCTGACAAAAAGAAAATGTATTTGTTTGAAAAAAAATATATATATATAAAAAAGTGAGCGAAAAAAGCAACTGCTTTTTTTAAGACACATCTTCTCATCTATGTTATTACCATGCTTATAGGCTCAAATTTCATTTGAGTTTTTTGGTGGTCGAGGTGTGTGGTTGCAGTTACTTAGGTACAATGCAAATTAGCAGCCGCCTTAAAAACACAAGCGCACTTTAATTTTACATAGGCTCAAGTGGATTAATGTGAGTGGAGTAATTTAAAAATGAGAATGTTGAGAAACAAGATGCTGACATGCTGTTATCGATAGCGATACTGATACTCGGAGAAAACGAGAGAAACTAAGAGTAAGTAGTATAGATATATAAGACAAGATATAAAAAAGAGTGGGCATATAATATTCATTTTTTATGGAGTAAGTAGTGGTGGTGTGTGAGCAACTATATATGCATATGTGTCTAATAATATGTATACAATGAAGAAGAGAAGGACTCTGAAAAGTATAATTTTTACGGTATACTTGTTGTAAAAGTAGTAGTTTTCTGTCTGCTTAATAGCATTATTTGATGTTATTAAAAGACAAGTGAATTTCTTAAAGTCACCCTAGAGTCTCAAGTGCTATCTTAACGATCACGCCAAAGAGATTCTTAACTACATTAAGTAGTAACGTGTCTTCTCCTCTCTCTCTCTCTCTCTCTTTTATTTTTGTCTTGCTTGAGTATACTCATATCATCCATTTTCTCTAATAAAAGTTATGTAAGATATGTTGTAAGATGTGTTGTAAGATATATATATATAAATACACGCAAATATATAGGTATAATAGGTATATAATAGGTACTTATTATTATAATATGTATTTATATAGTCCTCCCTATATTTTACTACTACAGTTGGGAAAAAAACAGTCAAATTACTTTCACTTGTGGAGATGTTGATGGTTATTTTGGTTGGCTTATAAGAAGCATGATAATACATGACCCATGTTACTACATAGCTCCTTATTCTTTCTTTCTCTCTCTCTCTCTCTCTCTCTTTTCTCGCACCCAAATCGTTTTTCTTTAGGAAAAGCCAAAGTGTACGGGTTATGGGCTATCCCTCTATCGTGTAGTCAACGTTAAATGGGCTGATTTCCCTTGTAAAATGTGGAAAAACAACAGCAACAACTTTGTATGAGTTTTTTGTGTGTGTGTGAGTGTGTATTAAGGTGACGCTACAAGAATTTCCCTTATATCCCAAAAACCACAACAAACTTCTCTCCCATATAGCCATTTATAGCAAACCATAAAAGCTCAGCGTAATGTGCAATATTTACGTGGCCCGAAAAAAAACTGCTCTGACTCTTTGACTTTGGCTTATTTTCTTCCTCTAAAGAAAATCTTAGTTTGGCTGGTATAAATAAAAGCGGCAGCACACACACATTTAAACGGACATATTAACATTCTCAAGAAGCTACGCAAAAAAACACCTAGAGAACCATACGTGCAAAACGACAGGAAAAAGAAAACAAGAAATATAAGGCAATACGAAAAAAAATAGAAAGAAAATACATACATACATATTTTCCTTTTTATATAAGTACAGCTACAAAAAACACTGTACAACAACAACACATGCACAATGTTTTTTCACGGGATACTTACTCCCTTGACTAAACTTATTAAGTTTGCACGTTCAAAACCGTGTATTTGATTCTACATACCTCGTATATTTTTGTCTGTTTTTTTCCAACCAAAATCCACACATACACACACGCACGAATGTAACGAATGGACAAGAAGTGATGACTCTCTTGATAGTATTTTATGTTCCCTCCTCGTATAAATTTTTTGTTGTGTTTGTTCCTGGTGGATTGGAAACTCCACCTCCGATCTCCCTTTTTTTTGCTTGTCACTTTAGTGTCACCAATTTTGTTGATGATGTGGCGGGATATTAACTAAACTACGGTTTTTGGTAGTTGTTGTTCTTGTTGTTATACTTTATATTTGAGAACACCACATGCACCAAAAAGGTAACTTTTTTTATTTGGATTAGAGTACTGGTAACGGTTACACACAACCATTACCACCACTACTACTGTCGTTGTCGTATCAAATAATCTTAGTTTTTACGTCATGTCATGATCATGACGGTGATCCTGATATGGCAATACCTTTTGTGCGTGAAGTGTGTGTGTGTGTGTGTGTTTTTTGTGTATATTTGTACAGTGTGATGGTGACACAGGAGATGGCTTGTGACACACAAGGAAATGATATCTGTCTATCTCCGATCCGCTATATATTTTTTTTTCTCCCCAACTTTATCACGCTCACTCAGTCACTCTGAAAAAATAATAAAATACAACGCCAAAAAACACAAATGGATAGGACAGGACTTTACTTGTGTGAGTCACAACCGCACTTTTTATCTTTTGTTTCTCCAACTTTCTCCACGTAGTTTTTTTTCAATACTTTTTTTTGATACTGGAGAAAGAGTAATATATATTTTTTGCACTGCTTCTCATATTTTTTTAACGGAAATAGAAGTATGTTTGTAAGTGTTGGTGGGTCATGTGATGTTGATGGAAGAAAAGTTAAGTAGACTGTTGTAGTAGACCGCGAGGAGGTTGCGGTGGCTCCAGGTGTCTTTTTGCATATATCCGTCCATGGAAGGTGTTAGCAACAGACTGAGCTTGGAATAAACTTGGGGTATTTTTTGCCTGTGTGCTTAGCCCGGCCAGTGGAAGCAAGAGAGAGAGAGAGAAGAGAGAGCGACAGGGGAAATATGGGATGAAATGGGAAAGCAGCAGCAAAGTAGCAAAAAAGAGAGAAGAAGAAGAAGAGAAAACACGGCAAAGGCAATCATATCTCTCTCACTCTCTCACACATACACACAGAAAACATAACATAGTCACTAGATATGCATTCAACACAACGTTATTTTTTGGTTTGTGTGTGTGTGTGCGTGTGGCGTAGCTTGTCTTGCTATTTGCAATCATCCTTGTTATATCCATCTGCTTTCTCTTCACTTCTTCTCTCCCTTTTCCTTTTTTTTTGTAGCAGCTTTTTTTCACTTGTCTTTCAACCGTTCTCTTGTCCTCGCGCCGTGTTTTTCATTTTACGGTATTCCCTTCTTCTTCTTCTGTTATTTCGTGTGTTTTTTCTATACAAGTTTAGCATGATACTACCTGTTTTTTTTGTTAAAAACGCTTAAATAAATATATATGTATAACGACTTGCATCGTATATTGTATTGCTTACTCAAAAATAAGCAATTGCATCATCACATAACAGGATTGCTGTTGACGTTAGTCTGAGGTGTTATTACAGTAGTCATTTCACTGCTCCTCTGCTACAGATGCTCAGATGCTATATGGTAGTGCTTCTATATGTATTACTATTGAATTTTCACGCGAGGAAAAATAAAGAAATAATAAATTGTGGAACTGTGTGAGAAAAAATATATACTTGAATGGATATGTATACAGATTACCTAGTTTCTAAGTGGTCAAATAACTATTCTTTTTGCACACACCAAAATCCAACAACCAAACTGAACTGAAGGAAAAGGCGAAAGTATTACATTTTTTTGCCTATTACATAAACATGCAGGATATATAAAAGTTCTCACTGTTCAATGTAATTGGACTCCTTTCTTTGCTTTTTTTATATTTGCAAAAAAAACTGAGAGCAAAAAAAATTGTTTTTCCCCTTGTCGTTGTGTCCACACTACTCAAATATGCATGTATGCATTTTATATTCATCTGTTCAATATAATATGATGAAGGATGAAAAAAGAAAGAAGAAAGCGTGCTTATGCATTCCATTTTGCAAACTTGTGAAATGTTTTTTATTATTTCGCTCTTATCCTTCTTGCTGTTGACGTTCCTCTGTCTTTATGACATGTCATGTTTTTTTTTGCAATACTGCACATGAAAAATGGACCGACCAGACACACATTTATTTACGTAATATACATAGGTGGTATGTGTATACATATATGTTCGTATGTAAATTTACTTTTACATGAATAATATTCAATGGCATATCGCGTTTTCTCACGGAAGGAAATAGAAAAAAGAATATCATCTTGAAATGTGAATGTGATACGATGTGTGTTATTATGATGATATGCTACAAGCGGATGATGATGATAGTATGGCTTTGTATTTTTTCACATGCATTTTTCTTACTGCCACTCAATTTCCAATCCAATATAGTTTGTTGGAGAGTAAAGTGAGGACGATAAGAAGAGGAATAAATGGCTTTCCATCATCGATGCGTCCCTTTTCTAGGTGTTTTTTCTCTTTCTATACTTCAGTGACTGCTGCTGCTGCTGGTACCGTGATACTGCACTAGTTTTTTTGCTTCTTTTAAGATCTTGCTCAGTTCCTCATATTGAGAGGAAAAAATGTTTGCAAATTTTTTATAGGTAGATTGATGGAGCGGGAGAGAACACAAACACCGACAGTCAAATATTTTGAGAGTAGATGTCCATTAAAACATTTTTCTATGCGAAAAGCAAAGCGGGTCAGAAAAACAAGAACTCTGAAGAGAGAAAAAAGGCAGCAGCACAGTAGCGGTAGATGAAATTAGAATAGAATGTTGAGTGGGTACAAACACAAAAAAAAATAACTGAAAAGAGACCATGCGTTTTTTTACTCTCCCTTTCTCTGGCATTTCTCTTCATTCATTTCACCATTTTTCAATATCACTTGGAAAAAGTCCTTTTCCATCCAGTTCACTATTTCCCTAGTTTCCTTTTTGCTTGCTTGATCGTTTTTGTGCCCTCTGAGAGTTCGCTCACGTTCAACCCTTTTCTTGACTGCTGATGGTTCAACATGTCCATATATATATGCCCAAGAGAGTAAGCCAGGAAAAATGGAAACATCTAGTTTTACCTTTTTGTTCAATTGAAAACTGACGTTTCTTCGAAAATAAATAGCTCTGCATACAGAAAAAAATTGTTTGCTGGTTTAAATTGTAATTTTTCTTGATCTGATCAATTCCAGTTTAAGGCGTACACCCTATTTTATTACTTTGAAAATAAAGTACCCTATAAACCCACTAATTATACTGCAACATTTATTAAATTGTGTTTATGCACGGTTCCACCGGCAACTATAGCTGTATCGAAAAATCCTGGAGACTGGCATGGAAGAATCCACGGTTAATGCCAATAAATTTCGTTCTGGAAAATATTTTGTTGGCGTTTAAACTAATCTAGTTTAAATAGTAATTACCGACTTTTTTACTTTCTCCCATTCGGAGGAACAGAATAAAAAGAAACACATTTCACATTAGTTTAGTATTATTTCTTTTTATTTCCAATTTTTTTAAAATAATTTTTTCTATTGCATTGTATGTATAAAATACACATCAAACAACAACACTAAGTAAATCCTTATTGTTTTTAACTACCGTAAAATCATGACTATTTTTTAAACCGTAGATTCATTCCAACTGCGTAAATAATCTAGTATGCATTATTGCATGTATGCAATAGTAATGAGGCAATGATCATGATGCTAAATGCAATGTACGAGTTAAAAGCACAGGAATTCTTTCCTTTTTGTGTGCATAATTCCCTTGTACGTGCTTCAATGTACTTACGACTAAGCCGTGTATTTATGTACGTGAGCATTGTATTTGTGTCCAATGTCCTTCACTTAACCTTCTTCCATTTCTCCATCACCATTCGTATCCATTCAATTTCCAAACTGACGTGTGTGTGTTTTCTCATCTCTGTATATACAAACATTTCTCTTTTTGCTTACGCAAGTAAGCATTATAAATGAAATGTACAAATAGCATTCAGAGAATCAAAACAGGAGCAGCACAAGTGTATATTATTATTTAGGTAGGTAGACTACTGCTAAAACGGCGCACTTTGTGATAAGAAGCTTTTGTATGCATTTTCTCCTTTCCTTCCTTCCTTCTCGACAACCCTTTCTATTTCGCTCTTCCTCTGTCCTCCTCTTGGCTCTTTAGGATCTCTCTGATCTGATTCTTGTGAGTTGCAATGATCCCCGAAATACCTATACACGTTCTCTATGGCCATCTGAGTCGGGTGGAGAAAGCTATAATATATATCCACCATCCACCTATCAATTTCACATTTTTTATTTATATTCAAAAGATCTCTGCCCTTTTTTACATGGCATTAGACTACCTCCCCAGCACACACTCTCTCACACACTTTTTTTTTTATAAAAAAAGCAACAACATGGCCAAGTGAAGTGATATATTAGGGAATACATGTCATGCCTTCAACCTACTCTTTTACTGAACTGAACTGAACTGAACGCGAGATAAAATATCTCTTCTTTCACATTGCCTTGTGGTTGTGCGTATGAAATACAACCCTTTTGCTGCTCGTCCGGTGTTTTTTATAACCCTGCATATTTGCCTTTCGCATGTCTCCCATGATCTCTTTATACTTTCTTTCTTGGTTGGAACGTTTTAATGGCAAAAAAATCTATTTGCCACTTGCATTTTTTTAAACTCTCTGCTATTGAGCTTTTCAACCGAAAACGTGCTTGTATCCCAACTTGTTTTTCATATTTGTTATAGATGATATTGCAGATACCTTCGAATTGAACAATTTTCCTCTGAACACATTTTCTTTTATATAAAAAAAGAGGAAGTGTTCTGTGAAGAAACGCATGCATGAAATGTATTTATTTCCAAATTCTTGTGAAACGCATTATGCATAATAATAATAATAATCCCGAGTACATACAAAAGAGCTTGCTATAAACTGTTCAAATTGTCACGTAAGATTTTCACTTTAGTTGCATGGCTGCTGATATCATACGCAGAATGCTGGTTTTTCCCCACATCTGATATCGATACCTATAAAATATTACTGGGTATGTGTTATGTTGTGTCATTTTAAATTGACAGGCTGACTACTCACGATACTTATCCATACTTTTGGTGTCAGGTGTTTGGTGTTGCTATCGGCTTGAGTGTTTTCTTTGTACACAAATAACATATTATTACGCATATATGCATGTAGGTAGGTATAAGCCTATTACGCATATGTGTTTTATATATATTCAGGCTATAACAACATATTATTATATATGTTTTGTTATATACTCCATTGGTTTTTCTTTGAAAGGGAGAATTGGTGAGAAATTATCCGGAAAATTGGATAACATGCGCCTCTTATGCCATCAAGAAGAGGCAGCACTCACTACTACACATCCAACAAAGATGACGGAGCAATGACAAAATGGCAATGAGATAGCTAACATGATTTCTTCAAAATGGATAACATGAGAACGTGTAATGGGATAAAGTATCAAACAGAAGAAAATGTGTATCATAAAGCGTTTACGTATATAGGTATTCACCTATAAATATAAAAGTAATAGGGATATTCACCTCCGAGGTGGATGGGTTCAACTCAACATGCGTGTGCTCTGCTGTGCTACGTATTGTATAAAAAAGAAGTGGCGAGGAGTTATTTTACAGATATTCGTATTTTATATAACTGAAAATGATACATCTACTAAGCAATAAATCCACCTGTCAGCTGCGTTGTTATTGTCATTCAGCAACATAAGGCGTTCTCCACTTTCAAAAAAATAAATCTTTTCTTTTCACATTTCAGTACAAAATGTCAATCAAGCTGACGGTCGTGACATTGCATTACGTATTTACAATAAAAGCATGATATACTTTTTTGTTTGTCCAGCTTAATTTGAAGACTGCTCAAATATTTCATGGGATGACGCAGTTTAAACGACAATTTAATTAAGAAACTGTGCCTCAACCGTGTGTATTATTGACCATATATAATAGATAGACAATAATAATGATCCAAGAACAAAAGTATACCAATAAATACGAAAAAATCTCGAAATTTTCAAGACGCACGTATTGGCATTCAGCAATTTTTTTCATAAAAAAATGAAAATAGAAAAGTTAAAAAAATGTGTAAATCTTTGGCTGGGTCACTGTACTCGCCAGATATAAAAGCCACATTGCTTCTCGGGAAAGGTTGTTCATTGTTACTCCAGAGTTGAATGTAATAACATATTATTTACTGCTGAAACTTTTACCTGAAAAGACATGCCAAGAAAAATAAGTACCTAGGCAGGTAATTTAGTTTTTTTCTTCTTCATGCGCTGTCGAATTCCTCACAGACGAAATGGCAATACATTTATATTACTTTTTATACAATCCGTTAGTTCAATGGAATGCAAAAATTGGAAAAAAATACAAGACTGCGTGTACTATCAACAGTTCGGTTAAATTATATACCTGCTCCTTCACACAAATACATACCAGATAGGTATATTATTAACATACACATAGGTACAACATTGGGTAGGAATATTATATTTTCCCAGAATTTCATTTTCAACTAACTTTCGTAAGTTCCCATTCAACTTGAATCAGAATAAACTCGTTTATAGTACAAGTATTTTTGGAATTTTGACCAAAAAAAGAGGAGAAAAAAAAGCGACATCCTCTTCAGAGTTTGATAATTTCATACCCGTCAGATCCTGCGTAACTTTGGTATAAAAAAAGTATGTGTATTAATCTGCATATAAATACATCCATAATAATATACGTGGCTTGAAAATACACACAATAATATAACATTGCTCATCTTCATCCTGCTGCTTCGTTAAGATGAGTGTAAAAGAGCGAAAATCAGAAGGAGACTTCTTCTTTTTTTTACAAAACAACAAAAGCAGAAAAAAATTAGACAAGTTTAGTTGCTCACTTGGCTTAAGAACTTGAGAAGAGGCTTGGCAAAAGAGTACACTATACCTACAGAGGTACATAGGTATATAGCTAATATAATGATGTGTAAATGAGCATACCAACTTGTAGATGTGTGCGTATCCATATGTGGTAGTTATTTCTGTAAAGCAGCTACTAATATTATTTCAAAGAATTTTTTGAACTGATTGTGTGAGAAGAGTGAACAAAAAGCATACAAAATAAATAAGGCGAAATAAATTTTCTAACTAGTTGTTCAGCTTATAATGCTTTCTTATGAGCTTATAGTAACTACTTCCCTTTGTACTCACTTCCACTTCTTCTCTGTTCATCCGGAATTCCTACAAGTCTACTTGTAAAAGTAGTAGAAGAAGAAGAAAAACAGAAAGTTAACTCAGACGAAGCAGAAGAAGAAGAAGAAGAAGGAGAAAAGGGGGAAAGTGATGAAAGACAAGAATATATTATGTAGAAGTGTGTAGCACTTGTTCAAAAAGTAGTTGAGAGGAAGTAAGACTCTAGAAATAATAGAGCTAAGTTTACATGTGGGCATATACGTATGTATGCATGTTTATCACCTGCTTGCTTTCACTTTTTTTGCGTGTTAAAGTATGTGTATAGATATTTTGAATTGCTATACAGCTTGATGTACTATATTTGTTAGCCTACTTCAAAAAAATAAGCATCCTGCTCTGTCCTCTCCTGTTTTATATAAAAAAAAGAAGAAGATGAGAATAAAAGAATGGGTCGCTCATCACGAGACATTATGATGAGGATGATGGAGATAAAGCAGATTATACCGTGGAAAAAAGTGAATGTCCCCATATATAGTTGACTTTGAATGACGGCAACTAACTCACTAACTGTAAGTGGGAAATGATGAAAACCACAAAAAGTTAAAGTACTAATTGGACTCCATCATCATCACGACACATAAGAAAGAATAGGATATTATGTAGAAGAAGAAGAAGATGAAAAAAAGTTTCTTTAAACTTTTCTCTTCCATTTGTTTTTTTTTTTTGTAAAGTCGAGCCAGTTGTGTGTGTGTTGCTGTTGTTGCTGTAATCAATGGTGAGGTCCCCAAAAATTCTATACCTATTTAGGTAGCCAAGGTTTTTGTAATATATGTGTCGAAAAGTTGCTTTTGTAAGCACAATAAATAAATAAAAGTGTAAAGACCGGGTTTCCACTTAATTTGTCATGTTGAACTCGTCAACTTGCAATGATTATGCATGTGTGCCCATTTATACCACATATTATACATAACAGTCAGCAATAGCATCACCACACACAAAAATACATGAATAATATCAATGGTGACATCTTTCGCCAACTCCACTTGACTTTTTTCTTGCTTTTCAATATTATATTTATTGCAGTCAAATTTCTTCCAACAAAGTTGCTTTTATATATTTGATCTTTTTGACTGCTACAGTAATAAAACATTTTCCTTCTTTTTTAAATGTAAATATACACACTTTCTTGTAATATATGGTGAGATGTTGTGTGATATGGTCGCTGGTAGCATACTGGTAGTGGTGGTGGTGAGTAAAAATTTATTGTGTTTCATCACATCTCATCTCTCATTTCTTTTTCTTGAATAAAAAGTTAAATCATATCTACCAACTTTACGCATGTACTCTATATATTTGGTACTTTATTATTATTATTCTTCTTCTAGTACAACTTGGTCTAGAAACATGAAAGTGTCATTTTACTTTTCATTTTACTAACGTTTTTTTCTGCTGTTGTTGATGTAATGAATGTTCTCTGCTGCTGTCTTCTTACTTTTGTATGTCTTGTGGTAGTAATACGAAATAAAATTATATTATCTGTTTTATGTATACATGTATGTAAGTATGAATTGTTTTGCATAATTAAATATCATGTTTCTTGCACATGCACAGCTACAAAATTTTTAGACAGCAGCAGCAAGCAGTCAAGAATAATATTGAGGGAATGTGATGTGTCCCGAAATTGCGCATATTTATGTCATAAGTTTTTATTATGCAAGCCCATGTTTTTATGTTTTTTTGGAACTTATTTCATAATATGCAGAGTACTTGCTTACATACAATATTATGGTTATGACGCCATATGTTATGTTGTTAACCTTTTGATAAGCCCCAGTTGTTTGATGGAAAGGGACAAAGGGAGAGAAAGAGAGAGAAAGGGTTTATTTAAAAAAAAAAACTTTTACTTAATTTAAACCTTCTTACATTTCTCATCTTATTCTTCTTCTAAAACTCGTTCTTTTTTAAACATGAAGTATTATCATTATCTTGATCTGACATTCGACATTTTTCATTCAAAAAATATACACATACACATGCATACATGCACAAACAACAAAGTTTACTAGCTAGTACATTCAACATTCGCCTTCCCTGAAGAGTGTACACGATCATAGGCATTACCCCCTTTCTAAAAAAAGATATATATGGTTATATGCATTTTTTCCACATTTTTATACAATCCTTTCGTCTATTTTCATTTTCCCTGCTGAATTAATTTTTTCTTCATATTATGAAACGTATACACAAAGCACGTTCACAAAGTACTATTATACAACACAAAGTGATGATGAAAATTAGCGTACTTCAGTATAGCAACAAGCATTAAGCCATGGTTTTGTTCCGTTAATATCATTTTTTTTTCTTCATTTTCTTTTTAAAAATCTCAAAGAGATAGTTACTTTAATGCAAACTACTCCCTCTCCGAAATATATATATACTTTTATGCTGTACATGTACATATACAGAAAAAAATGAAAGAGCTATCTAACTAACGACGAGCAAGTGTGAAAAGGGAAATGCGAAGCAAGTTTTCACACTATGTATACATATTTATCTGATACACGGGAACAGAAGAGGCTTACACATATTTTTTTTCTACTTTATCCTCTCTCTCTTTTTCTTCTTCGTTTCTGCTGTTGCGTTGATGTGGAAGAAGTAAAGTGTAAGTGTATGTGTGTGGTAATGAATTAGCCTTCAAAAAGCGCTTTCTCAATCTCAGTTTTTCTTTTTCTCACTTTTCTTCCCATCTGCTACCCACTTCATAAGCATTACGTAAGCATTTATATAATATCCTACTCATTGTCAGTGAATATATATGCTACTCTCTACTTGGCATCTTTTTCTTTCTCTTGGTAATTAAGAATGTTCCATGGGAAAATGCATTAACATAAAATAACTTTTTTAAGGAAAAATTAAGGGGGGGTTGAAAAATATTTTTATGCGATACAAAAATCCACGAATTTAATCTAAACGCTAGTTTTTTTATATATCCAATAATAGCTTTGAACGAAGCGTTGAAGCTTAATGCACGATGCATGCATGTAATTCCTTGAAATCTTTAGTTCATTTTGTTGTCAAATTATAAAATTCTGCAATGAAACTCTCATTATGAAAGTATTCAATAAAAAGTACTTGTCAACACAGATTTATCCCTGAATAAATGATTTTTCATAAATCATAATTTATTAATTGCAAATTATTTATCCATTCGTTCATTGTTATCTAGTTCATCACTACCGTGACGGCTGATGCACCTGACNCGTGACGGCTGATGCACCTGACAATCTATGTAATAATCCATTTACTTAAATATACAATTTTAAAGGCGTCAAACTGTACATTGTTTATATTATACCAATTTACTTACCAATAAGTATTGACGTATTGATAACTTTAAAATAAAAATAAAATGTTTGTTTTTATTTATACAAGCACATTAAAATACTTTTAAAACTTGCGTAACAAATGCATAGCTTTTCCCAAGATATCCCATGACTCCAATCATAAATAATACGCTATTGAAAAATCATTGTCAATATTCATCGGCAAAATCCAACATGGTCAATTTATTAACAAAAAACAAGGAGTCAAGTCTCGTATATTTTACTCAAACACAAACACTCACGTCCTATTTATAAACTGCCAACTGCCTACACCACATTTTCCTGACAGAAAGGAACAATGTGCCCGCAATGCCACACACACACACAAACACTCACAGTTATTTTTACATGAAGACATTTCCCATACACATAAGACGCTTTGCTTCTTTATTTTATACTTTTGCAAGCAATCTGACTGAAAACCTGAAAAGTCACCTTTGCTTTGGATGTACAAATATATTTCCTAGTACTTACTTGAGAAGTTTGCAAAGATGATGGCAAAAAATGCCAATTCCTGTGATGTGCTACTCGATGCTCATCAACTTTTCTTCCCACGTCCCTCCATCGTCGTCATACGTTTTTTCTCTCTCCTCTTTCAATTCCGTTTCTTATTATTACCTTCACTCTTTCGATCCTCCACACACACCACCACAGTATTTTCAAAAGCTTGATTCGATGTCGACACACTTATTTGACCGTGTCTTTTTTTATCCTCACCTTCATACATACATATACTATATACACACACGCTGCAAGTGAACAAGGTGTCAAGGGGAACTGACTCTGATTTGATTATCAATTTAATCTGTCCTGGAAAACGGAAATGGTACGTGAGTGTTGTGCATGTGTGTGTGTATGTGTGACTGTGTGTGATCGAGTCTCTTTTTGCTTTGTATCCTCCTCTCTCATCATATTTCATCCAAGAGCAACGTTTATTGATGGTACCTCACGAACTCAACCTTTACGACGTGTTTTTTATCATCCCATTCACAAACCCATATAAAAATACAGCTTGTTTTTACTGCCAACAACTGCCGTTGTCGCTATGCTGCATAGTTTTACACGAAGAAGAATTGGATGAGAGAGAGAAAAATTGACGGGAAAATAAGAAATAAAGTGATGAGCAGGAGAGAGAAAAAAAAACATCAAAATATATTCCAGTGTTAACCTGCTCTCCCCTGCCAATTTGATTTTTTTTATCCGAAAGAAGAAAAAAAATGCATAAGGAAAACATGACACGTCTCGGCAATCACAAAGGAATTGTAATTTCATATCATTCATTTCTCCTTGAAACACTTGAAAATTTCAGAAGAGCAAAAAAATGTAATCTTGCTTTGCAAAATTATTTGCAAACCTTGAGATTGGGCACACAATACTCGGCTTGCACCTTATGTATTTTATGGACGTGTGTGTGTTGTGTGTGGTAATCATAACAATGAAGATTTTACCTGCATGCTTGAGCCCGTTAAATACACATTATCAAGTATGTTTTGCAGTGCAGTGAC
>JAHZNC010006026.1:0-10270 GCA_027744095.1 Zhuqinia jingwanae | reverse complement strand
CGTTTTTAGTCTTTAATTACCGCAAGATTATCATGATGATATGCGATATGATGATAATAATGAAGTGGAATACGAAAGGATTAAAACGAGTGGTGCAGTTGCGATTTTCTCTCTCCTGTTTTTTTTGTAGCCACATACTTATTTTAGATGATATGAACAAGTGTAAAAAACTTGAGCTTTTTTAACGTAAAAAATGTATATAATAATGCACTTTATGTTTTATGCATTAAAAAAAAATAGTATGATTGATCAAATATGACTTGTGTGTATATAGTACACTGTAATTACTAATTATGATTGCATCCTCCTCCTTTTTTTTAAAACTCAAGCAGTCAATAACACACACATATATATTTTTTATTAACAACACAGAAAACACACACACTGTCAAGTCAAGATCTGTTTTTTTTTGCTTCCGCTTTTTGTGCATAGGACGGGTGTCTGGCCTGGCCTAGTACAACAACAACTGGTTATTATTATAGCACCCTTTTTGCTGTTATTATTGCATTGTTGACCTGTGCACAATAAATTGTATTACTGCAATGCAAACCCCATGGCAAGTTTTTTTTTCAGGCAAAAACTTCCGTCTGCCCTGCCCCACAACTATTACACGTCCACATTCGATCCATTCTCCATCATTTTTTTTTACTTTTCTGGTTTTCTTTGTACCTATCTGGTCCGGTTTTCTGTAGAAATTGCAGAAGAAAAAAAATTCATTAGCTTCATTCATTACGACATGATCAAAAAGCTTTTCAATAATAATTGTTTGTTCATGTACGCCAAGTACGCGTGTATTTGTTAAAGTTTTTTTTTGATATGATAGGATGATCTGATAATGTTTCAAGTGTTTTTTAAAATAAATATTTTTTTTAAAGTTACGATCAAAACCCAAATTGAAATTTGTATGCAGCTACGCAGGTACCTGATGAATCTTGTTAGCTTTTTGGCCCATTTTTAATTGACGGGCCTGTAAACATTTTCCTTTGTGAGTATTTGGTTTCCTCCTTCCTATAATATTTTATTCCTTATCATTGACTTGTTTAAGAAAGAGGGGCAGACAGATTAATTGTTTAAGAGAGGGAGAATTGTCTGAATGATTGATATTATTATTGTATGAATTTAGCTGCGGACTAAATGGATGTGCAGTGCACGAGAATTTTTTTTTTCGAATGTTAAATTGAATGGGGATTTTAGGGAGATTGGAAAATTTTATTTACCTACAAATCCCAAACAAAAAGTTGTTTTGAGAGAAACTACCGTATTAATTTTTGTGCCGTATTGTTCATCAATATCAATTTTTAAAATATGTGTAAACTTCTAAGCTCTAAGCATCACATCAGGAAACGTCAACATGTAAATTGTAAACGGAGACATTTTTTAGCATATAAATTAAATATTGTATCTCTCCCCTCTGTTTGTAGTGTCGCGGATAGTTGGTTTAGTCGTTTGTATTATAGTAGCTGGCGAACCTTAACTTCCAGTGCCCAAATTTATTTTGGGGTAAATAGTTGGTGCACAAAATGGCAAGTGTTTATGTGTTTACTCTTTAAAGTTCATATTTGAGAAATATAAATAAATGAGCAATGACAACCAGTTACGCCAACGGACCGTTACAAAATAAAATTACACCCTGCTATAAATTCAAAACCTAATGAGTGATGACTGCTTTTATTCGCTTTTTTATATTTTGCTTATTTTAAATAAGATTTAAAATAAGCAAAATTTCCTGTTTCGTTCGTTCGTTGATATTTTTATCTACTTCTTGAATTTTGTAAATCAACTTTTGCAACATAGTCGAAAAATGAGTAAGCCAACAGATCAGGACATGCCATTGACAGAGGCAGACGCATATTCTTATTCGTGGATGTTAACCTTCCATTATTGACTCATAATGTTTTTATCTTCCATTTAATTGAATCCTTTTTCAATTCTTAAAAGTTTTTTCAAAATTATTAATTACCTATTATAGTTTTAAAGCTTTTTTATGGGCACATCGGTATACTTCTGATAGCATCCAGAGTTGGGTATCACAGTTCATTCTTTGAATCTTGGTCTCAATCCCCGTATTTGTTTTATAGTAAATATGCAGAATTAGTCCAAGTTCCTGTACGTATTGAAAGTTGCGACATCCAAAATCCTTATATCTCAACATGCCCCCTTGCATTGTTTTTTTTATAATGTATGTGGTACATAAGACCTGTACAATGGGATCTTGAAACTTGGGCTATAATAATAAAACGGTGATGATGACAGGGTAGTGGAGCGTGCTTTATTATGCAAGCTTTATATGTACCCATTTTTTTACGTGTAAGACAGGACATACATAAACCACTGCGGGATCTTGATGGAAATTTGATCGACGTAATAATTCTTGTCTTAATGCTTAATGCTGTTAAAGTTTTCCTGTGCACACGAGTAATTATGTATGTGCATTTTCACAAGGCACCCTTCCTCTTTTCTTACTTTTTTTCTGTGCTGTATATATTTACTAACTACAACAAATGGTTGGTTCCTTCAAGGTTGCGTTACGTCTGACTCAATGTAAACTGTTGACTTGAATATATACTATACTAATTCTATATGGTTGAGTGGAATTGGTTCATATAGGGTCCCATATCATTTTCTTCCTGCTCCTGATGCTGCCCAGCAGCACTAAAGTAAAAGTTTTGTCCTTGTATCCCATATACTTTGAATATATACTAATATTTCTATATGGTTGAGTGGAATTGGTTCATATAGGGTCCCATATCATTTTCTTCCTGCTCCTGATGCTGCCCAGCAGCACTAAAGTAAAAGTTTTGTCCTTGTATCCCTTATACTTTTTAATATTTAGTTTTAATTGTTGGTGGAAATGGCAAAATATGATTATTATTATTGTATTATTACTATTACTGTGAGAGTAAATTGAGTCGCTGTATGGTAATAGGATATGGCTTTTTCTTTGAGCGTTTAAAAAGTTGCATGGTTATTATTATGCAGCATGTATGAATGTATGTAGGTAGGTAGCTATAATGTAAGCTTGTCTTATTGCAAGCCTGGAGGGTTTTAAATACTATTTTAAAAAACGTAAACATATTCATTTTCTTTTTTCAACAAAGACAAATGGACACTTGCTCTCGCATGATGCATATAAAAATGCAATAATATTGGACGGGGATGTAAAAAGTTTCGAGTCGGTGCTTCAATAAATTGCTTTACGGACATCAACGTCGTTGAAAAAATGCACGTGTCATACAACAAATACATTTGCAAGGTTGCAAATGAATAGGTTGCAAGATGTACATAAACTATTTGTGAGTGGCAATAAACCAGCAAATACTCGGAAGATTTTGGACATCGGATCTTGTACCGGACCACAAGAAGAAGTTGCTTCGAATAAATATAAAAATCCAAGTGATGGTAGAGTTGAGGAGTTGGCGGCGGCACTCCACTCTTCTGATTCTTCTCTATTTCCTTTCTTTCTTTCAGGTAGACTTTTTGTACTTGTCGTTTTTTGAGTGTGCATGCATAAGTTTTTGATTCATTCGTCGTTGTTGAACCGACCAAGCGACAGGGGAAGAGGATATTATTGCACTGCACATATTTATATTGAAAACCAAGTGGAATCTTGCGTGACTAGAAGTTATATCAAGTTTTTAGCATAAACAAAAAAAGAGCAAGAAACTTTATGAAATGGACATTTGTGAAAAAACTGCTGTACACACACACACGTAACTTTTGCTGCACACACTTATATGCACACAAACTCAGATTACTATTTTATAAATTTTCCCCATCATCTTATTGCTGCTGCTACATAACGTCTATGTGTGTGGATGTGGTGGATACATCAAATTAAAAAGCAGGCATGTTGTTGTTGCTGTAAAGTAAAAACAGAAAACCCTTTTTTCTGAAAGCACAAAATTGCAATTCATTTCCATTTTAATACTATTTAGAAACAAACAAAAATGCATGCATGTAAACACAATCTAACCAAAATGAATGAGCTTTCTTTCAACGTGTTTGACTGAGTGTGTGTGTGTGTGATTGTGGATTGTTTGTGTGTGTTTGGACCAGCAAAAAGAGAAGAAAACCCGTCGTTTGCGTTTCTTGTTTTTTATTATTATTATTTTTTTATTTAAAAAAAAATATACTTTAAACCTCAGGCTAGCCTGTATATACCTCTTGCTTCTCTATTTTTTTCTTTGTGTCCTGTGGTGTGTTTGCCTTTCTTTACGCCTTGTCGCTTCGTATTTATTACTTACGGTGGTGGTTGTACGTACGTAACCACCAGCCAACACACTTAGTTGACTTGTGAGTTGTTGGTTGTTTGACCGATGACGATGAAAGTGTATCCAAAAAGGTAATAAAATATCCCATGTGTTGTGTGGTGTGTGTGTGTATGGACATGAAGCTTAACATGCAAGGCAGCAGTGCTGGTGCTGTTGGTGACGACGGTGGTTCAGGTGATGCATAATAATTGTGGCAAAAAAATTACGCCGGACCTCTGCCGTATATTAAAAAAATTCTAAACAACAACCAACCAAAATAAGTAAAAAATTAAGAAGTAGAAAAGATTTTATTTATTTTGCATAATAAAAATAGAATTTATATGAACCCATGCATGCACGCAGTGGATTTTAATCCTTTCCTGTTATTGAGTTGTACTACTGTTTTTTATGATTATTTTTGGTTTACAATTGGCCATTCCACTTACCGCTGGAGTTGCTTCTACATTTCGTTTTCTTTTCTATCTTTTTAATGTTTTTTATGTTTCATGATCCCTGTCTTTTATTCTTTTGATCATCTTGATATATATTTTCCTTTTCTTTTCTTAACAAACTCATAATAATATTCAGAAAAATTCAAATGATAAGGTGAAGCACACAAGAGGAGTACACATCATTATTTATTCCAGTACTATGTATCAGCAGCACAATCAGATCTCTGAATCAAATCTTGTTTTTTTTCTCTTGCTCTTTGTCAGATTATAGTATTCTGATTTTATTACACTTTTTATACCGAAAAAGGACGCTTTTTTCTTTGCAGATTTGTATGTATATACATATTCCAGTTATGCATCGCTGTTCTTTAGGAATTATTATTGTCTGTGGTTTTTTTGGCCACGTTTGCTTGTTGACTTGTGTAATAGGTGGCATGACACGAGGCTCTGGGCGGTCTGGAGGAGGATTTTAAGGCGGATGCATAATCATAATTAACATACTTACCTTTTAATATTATGTGCAGAGAGAAGAAGAAGAAGTAGAAAGTTAAGTGGTAACAGTATATATTTTTTCCCTTCGCAAAAAAAACCAAGAAGCGGTTAAATGAAATATTTTTGTAATTGTTAATTTATGAGCATGATTATTCCAAAAAAGGATGATAATTTTATATTTTCTTGTCGTGTTAGTTTATGTTGTTGATTTTCTGGCTTTTTTTACTTGACTCTTATAAATTAAATTAAAAATGTATATTTTATTCCTTTTTTGTATTATTATATATTTTACCCACCGACTAGAAAAAGAGTCTCGTCAGTCCATTCACTACACTATATTCTACATTTGTAATAATAAGCAAGTAGTATATAAAAAAAGTTAATTGTCATACATAAGCAGATTGTATGTATACTTGTGTTTATATCACACATAATAATATTGCACTATGCGCCTTGCATTGTGCATTGATTCATATTTTTTTTCATTCAGTTCTTCTTCCTCCCCTTTTTGCAACAAGCATCAAGTAACAAAATAATAATATTAACAAGTTGTTAAGCCGGTTCACTAATTCATATTTTACGGTGAGACTTACTACTGCAGACTATATATTCATACTTTACTCATTTAATTTATTAGTAGAGTGGTATATATGTATTTAACGTTATTGCTGTTTAACCCTTTTACAATGCTACATAAAAAACACAAACCTTAAATAATACACACATTTTCTCGTCATCATTATCATCCGTTTTGTTTTTGTGTTATACACAAAATACAATGCACACACACACACAAACACACACCAGCGCAGCGGATCATTAGTACAATTTTTTTTTACACAATGACAAACAGAAAAAAATACGGCATCCCTGCATTATTATAATACGTTTTACTACTACTACTTGTTACACACAAAGTGCAGTTTGTTTTTCGGCTTTGGTGGTGGTGGTGGTGGTGGTTTAGATTGGTTCACAGTAAGTAGTAGTTGTTGTAGTAAAATAAACGCACTGTCTGTTGTTGTCTTGTGCATTTTTGCCAACTTATTATTATTATTATTATTATTATTAGGATGATGATGATCAATAGTAGTCAGTACTACTGTTATTACAACTATTAAACCGTGTATAAAGAGAGGAGGAACAACATGTTATATATTTCAATTTTCTCAAAAACCTCAACCATCAACTTTGTGGCCATCATACTATCATCATTATATTCCTATTACGTATTTTGCGGAGGTATAATGGTTTATGGCACTTGTATTTTAGTTTGTATGAACACTCTGTTGAACACCCTATGTGTATCATTATGGTAGCTTCACATTATCATCATCATTACTATTATTATCATTATCAGTCAAGTCAGAAGAGCAGCTAATTGGGAAACAAGCTTTGGTTTTTGGCTTGAATTGCTGCTACTACTACTTTTACATATTCCCTCTCTCTCTCTCCCTCTCTATCTCTCTCTTAACAAAATGTACTGAATACCGACTGATTTTGCTTAACTCTTTTTTTTTCGCATGCATTTTTTTCACTATATAATAGTTATGATACTTACTTTAGTTCTTTCTGTCTGATTGTGAATATAATATATATAGTAGTTTGTTGTTGGTGTGGTGTGAGTGAGTGATTCTGATTATTACACAGACGAGAAGTGAGAGAGAGATGATTCTCTCTCTCAGAGACCGTGTATTACGTGTTTCTCTTGTTCTGCTTCTTTGCTCGGATCTCTCTGCTAATATTATACACACAAGTACAAATACAACTACTTCTATTACTACTGCATGTGTAATGTTACGTTGTTTGTACGCTTGTACGTACTAGACAATGTGCAAACACTGAAAATCCATCTTATTTTTTTTACGCGCGCCTCTCTCTCTCCCTCCCTCTTTCTCTCTCTTTTTTTCTAGATTACTTCTTTTATCATCCAAAAAACTACTTGTATCTCTCTCTCTCTGTCTATGTGTGTATTTTAAGTACATTTATTTGTCTGGTGTATCTGCATAAAATCTGTACATTTTTCTACACACAACATAACACACACACACACACGCTTATTTTTTTCCCTCCTCACATCTCTCTATTTGCATTAATAATATAATATCTTTTTCCTGCTGCCACTGCATACTATGTATTCTGCATACTTTAAGGTACATGGCACATTTTTATTCCATTTCATACAATAGCATTAGGTTGCATTACATTACATCAACCAAAAAAAGCCAGAGTAGTAGAACAGCCTTGTCTTGTCAGCTTCAAACTTCCAAAATAAAGATCTCTGTATTTATATATTTTTTTGCAGTGAATATCTTTCAACAGGGCTTGCTACTAAAAAAATGTGATACGTACATAATATTGTTATATCAAATATCACACACACATGAGTATATAGTAGTAGCCAAGTCACAACACACAAGAAGAAGAAAAAGTACAAGTTGGAAAAAGAGAGATAATGGAACGGAATAAATAGTTTTTTATTCGTCTCTGATGTAAACTCAAACTATGGAAGTGATATATTATTATTGAGGCTTGGGTTATGTGTGTGTGTGTGAGTTCAACTGCAAAAAACAAAGGAAGCTGTGAAACTGGGAGAGTAGTTGTAGTAAGTAGTGAGGAGGAGGAGAAGAAGAAGAAGAAGAAGAAAAAAGAATTATTTGAAACGAAGAAAAATGTATTATCATCATCTCAGTTCAGTTCACATTACATGCAACGTACGTCCTATACTATTACCCACACACACACACACCATTTTTTATATACCTATACGCATAATAATAAATGGTCTACCATATATCTCTACCTAATAATATACTACCTATTGTATTATTTTATGTTTTGTAGTAGTATCTGTAGTAGTATGGATTTGTTCAATATGCCCATTAGATTAGTAGAGAGAGAGAGAAAAAGGATACAAAAATACTACAAACTACAATGCACACTCACACCATATAATCCATTCCTTTCCATTTTAACTATCCCTCCGCGCCGCGCCGTCACATTTAGCAATTTCAACACAACTCAACGTTTGCTGCAGTATACGCAAACAAAGAGCATCTTTTCCAATCTTCCTCTTCTTCTTCTTCAACCAAAGTCAGTTTGGCGTACAAAATATATATAAAAAACAAACTATGTAAAATTTACATAGACCCATCCATCACTAAAGACTTGACTTTTTTTTGGTGAACATTAAAACTTAAAGTAGTAATGAATTTTTTTTGGAGGAAAGGACGTCGTTATTGTTGTTGTTGTTTGGGTATGTATAACAAATTTTGGTATATTTGTGACTGTTAAGCTGTAAATATGATGATACTGCTGGCATAATGGGATATTATTTTGATAAACAAATAGAAAATATCGTAATGTGATATTATTTCCATTTTTCTTCATATTTTTTTAAAAACAAAGCAATACTGACTGAACCTGTCTATTTTGCCTATTATGTAGGTATATACAAGTATCGAATATAACTCGTAGTAAAATAAGAAGAAAATGAGTTGAAAAATATTTAAAAAAGCAAAGAGGATGCTGTAAATCCAATTTGAGTTAAAGATATTTAGTTTTTTTAGTATTAGGTTTGGTGATCAGCAAAAGACAAAGTTGATATTTTATCTATATTCTGCATACATATTAGGCAGCATGATACATCATATAAGTAAACGTAACGACTTTTTCTTCTGCTCTGCTGCTGCTGCTGCTGCTTCTGCTGATAGGATATAATATTATGTGTAAGTTTTTAATGTTCCTCTGTTCCTCTCTTCTTCATCTTTTTACAGTCAGTCAGTCAGTCAGTCAAGTCAGTTCCAAAATAAAAAGTTTATAGTTGATAAGAAATAAGCACGTCGTCGTCAGACAAAAAGAAAAAGTTGGGAATAAGAGGAAAAGGCGAAAGAAAAAGACGTTTCTTTATTACATTGCATTTATTGCAACAACGAGGACTAGGCGCAAACGCATTGTTTTTTTTATATGACTACTACTTATTATGCTGTATGGATGGATACTACTACTACTACTACAATTTATGCATGTATATATAGTTGATAGGGATAATATTAATAATACGGGAAAAAAATAACAGATTTTTATAAACATACTCTGGTAATATGTATAAGTGGACGATAATATATATAGACAAAAGCTTGTTAGATGTTAAAAACGGGAAGTTTTTAAACTGTACGTTGTACTTAGCGTACTATGTATGCAACAACTGTACACGTTGTGTGCTGATCTTGTTTTTTGTGTTGTTGGAAAGTAGGAGAAGAAGAGCAGAAGGTAAACGGATAGTTTGAACAAAGACGAGGAGCAAAAGTAGTCGAGAATAGAATAAAATTATAGCAGCAGAATAAGAGCTATTGAAATATTTTCTCAGAGTTTGTTAATATAATATGCTGTAATAGTAATAATATGTGGGTAAATGCATTTATTTTTATTATAGTGAAAAAAATGTATTTATCATAGAGAAAGATGCAGAATGCAGAACTATATGTATGTATATAAATATATATGAAAATAGGTAAAAAGAAAGAAAAATTTAGGTTCATTTTTTATAATAATATAATCGTAATATCGGATACAAAAGAGAATGTATAGGTATATATATAGTGGAAAGAGAGTCTAAAGTGGCAAGTAAGTAGGCATGCATGCGTAAAAAGTGCAAATGCATACATTTTTTTATATATATATTTGTACTAGTAAAAAAATGGATAGGAAAAAGGAAGCTGTCGGATTCGGATTATCGGTTTTTATAGTCAGATAGCATCTCTATCAACATGATCAGAACATGAAGCAGCAGCAGCAAAAGCAGAACATAACACCAAGAAAATTTATTGAAGAAAATTCATGGCACTTGAATACAGTGCACACAATCTCTCAAACACAATACGAAAAAAATGCAACACAAAACTCGATGATGTATCTATTGTAGCATGTATATTTAGGTACATGATGACTATATGAGAGCAAGTTGAAGAATAATAATATATTATTTGCTCAGTTTTTTCTCTACTACTCGAATTCTCTTGTTTGTTAAAATTCTAAAAATCTGTCTGTTTAGTTAGTGTGTGTGTATGTGTGTGTTTG
>JAHZNC010006025.1:0-10610 GCA_027744095.1 Zhuqinia jingwanae | reverse complement strand
GTCTTGTCTAGCTTTTTTATTGCTTGTTGTTGACTAAGAAGATCTTGCATTCATCTTGTTGTTAGCTCATGCACATTATCATTTATTTATGATAAAGAAAAAAAAAGAGAGTAAAATCTCCTATTTCATCTTCTTTTACAATGTCAAATAAAGAGATCCATCCAGCGCGATACTTTTTTTTTGTGTTATGCATTATGGTCATTAAAGTGTGATGAAATGGTTTGGAAAGGCAACTTTTGATGTTTACGTTTTGCTTATCATTGTCATTGGCTCAAAGTGAGCACATGATGATGACATGCATGTTCATATTTACAACTTTACAGTAAATACATAGCATGTCAATACTATTGCCTGTATGAAATATGTATGTAGTACATAAGGATGTTTATAAGAAAGAACCCATTACATTTTTTTTAACGTGTACATATTTATAGTATGATATTTTGTTATAAGTTGATATATGGCAGTATATGGTTGCGATTGCACTAAACATCTCATCGCATCGTCGTAGTAGAAAGAAACTTGAAGCAAAGTAGGATCCACGAAAACATAATATGCATACTAATAATAATAATAATAATGTTTCCTAAATTGTGATATTATTAAGGATGATCGCATACCGCACTCCTTGGTTTGTGCTCTTTAGGCCGTGCCAAACTTATTGCCTAATGGCAAGGATATTCATGTAAAAACATATATTTTTACTTTCATACAAACATGTATTATACGCTGTACACGTAAACACGTATGCACCACACATGATTTTTTTTAGCGCATATTGGTTTTTCTCTTGTGCAAGACTGAAGATGATTGTTTTCTCATCATCATCATCATCACCAACATCATCATATAGTCCATCTTTTAAAAGTGGTAATAGCCAAGGAGAAGGAGAGAAGAAGAAGTAAAGTTTTTTGCACACGGAAATGCGAAAGCTGCTGTTTAGTTTAAAGCCAAAGCTTGCTGACTAAACACAAGTTCAACACACGGGACATTTGTTTTGTCTTCGTAAACGGTGCATTTACAAAATTGTAAAAAAATCATTGAACCGTTGAGAAAAAAAAACATGTAATGTTAATAGGCTATCGTCGCTTTTACTTTGCCTTGGTTGTCGTGCAGAAAAGAATTAGTAACACAAGCAATTTTTTTAAACAGTATTTTAAATAGTTTTCTTTTAAAATTTAAAAAAAAATCGTACGTCAAATAATACATAGTGGTGTTCTTGTCACGGGCTTAATTACCTTTTCTCTCTCTCTTGTGTGTGAGTCCGTTGCATATTATACACTTGTATTATTATTATTGTTGCTGGTTTTTTTTATAAAGTCATTCAAAGGAATGATTAATAAGAGCAGCATAGATTTATTGGATCTTTATCTTGAGGTAAGCCACAAAAAGTCGTTATAACCATTAAGCTTTAAAATATAATAACTTATTTGTCTTTGTTCAGCTGCTGCTGCTGCTGCAAATTATATTAAGAGCTGATGCTGATAAATACAGAGAGACACACACACACGCAGAGAAGTGTTTTTTTTACAACAGACGGAATTATATAATAATACTTACGTTGATTGTTGCGGGATTATTATTCTTAGAACATTTTTGTGTATAAAATATTCTACAGAGAGACAATACAATATGTAGATTAATTATATATGTACTATACTTTGTGTATATGTTGTACACGCATATAACAAGCAAAACAACTGGAAGAAGATATATACAGCATTAATAATCCTTATTTTTAGCACATGTACACAACATAATACTACATTCATGATGATGTTTTGGTAGTGTTGTACATGTGTGCATTGTATGGTTTTGAAAGCCTTGGTTTATTTACTAAAGCCTGTTTTGACTTTATTAGTTCTCTTTGATGATATCATCGTTTTGCACTTGTTTAAACGTACGTATATGGTCGTGCTCATTTTTTTGTGCAATGTACTCACGATGATGGTGGTGATGAGGATGATGATGATGATGATAGCACAATGGCAATAATATTAGCAGAAGAGGATAATATAATTCTTTGATAGGATGAGCTGATGCAGTCATTGATAAGTTAAAGTTTTATGAGCAGTCATCGCAAGTAATTTTTTTTTCTGTTAGAGGCACAAAAACAATGAGTACCTACCTATTTTATATAATAATCAGACAAAAGCATAATTTATTACTCAAGAAGAGCAAATAAGGATTTGCCTGCTTTTTGTTTTATTAATTAGATGGTTTTATTATGACTGGAGATTTAAATAATGAATAAAAATGTACAGCAATTAAGAAAACTTTATGTGGTAAAATAATTGCGCGACATATTTAGCAAAAATGGATCATCATTCCATTCGCCAAAAGATGATGAGCAAAAAGATCGTTTATATTTGATCTATGTAAATTACTCCGTGTAGATTTATAGAGTGACAGACACAGAGACAATTATTAATTATTTAGATTTACCAAACCTGTTGTTGCTGTCCAAAAGTGCAGAGATACCATATTACATGTGTACCTATTCACATATTATGTGTATGAATCACATGTATTTTTGTGGTCAGTGATCTTATCAATCCTTCATGTCAACTTTTGAGCTTTTTACTTAGCTAGTACACTATAGCATCTTCATTTTTTTGTCCTTGCTCATTTCTCAATGATTCCCTGATTGACTTTCGTCATTGTCCTAAATTAGTTTGCGTGAGTCTTTAAATAATAATATTGTCATATTCCTCATGTAAGTGTAGCTAATAATGAATGGATCAAGTGTATTTATCTCAACTCACGCAAAAAGTTTCTATAAACGTTTTTTTGTGTGCATGTATTACCTTGCCTGCCTGCCTTAAATAGCCCTTTTCCAGGGGTGGGTGGTGATAATGGTGATGTGATATACAGCAGCTACAGCAAAATAATAATAATAATGACGGCAGACAAGTCTGAATGAGTGGCATGAATGAGTCCCCCGCACACAGGTAAACACAAAAGAAAGGATTATTATATGAATAGAGACGAGGAGGTGTAGAATAATAATCGTCATCGTCCCTGTTGACAACCTGCCTTTCTTACTCGCAATTTTTACAACCCAGGCTTACTACTACACAACAAACAAAATTGGATAGAGAGAGAGAGAGAGAGGTTGACTTTTTAACTTCATTTTTCAAAATCATGTAACATATGTGTACGTGTCGATAATCCGCAGTAACTTTGACGATGAGCATGTAGGAAAAGTAGGAAAAATATCATTTATTTACGACCCAAATGATGGATGACTATCGTACACCGAAGCAACAGCAACAGCAGCAGCGGCAGAAATATAATGGTAATTGTAAATTAGATTGCAAAATTCTCAAATGGGTTGATGACATCATGCAATCCATGAGTTTGGGTTTTAGATCCAAAGTTGTTGTTGTTGTTTTTTCCTCGTGCAAATACACAACATTTGGATGTATATACAAGTTACACTAACAGGAAAAGAGACCGATTGATTGAAAAATCGTGATGTGGGACATGGTTTCTTTCACACGATTTTGTTAATGCAACGATGATTTTTATACTTCATGTCTCATCATCAGTGCATTTTTATTGAGTAAATACACGTGACAGGCTAATCAGAAGCTGTGTTCCCGTTGAAGATGATGATACATAGTCTAAAAAAAATGATGCGAGTTTAGAAGAAGAAAAAAATATACTATCAAATTTTGATTTAGATATACATATTTGTACATAAGGATTTTATGACGCTTGTCAATGGATCATGAAATTTTTAAGTGCTGAAATAGAAATGATTGGATCATCAGCTAATATAACATTCATCTATGAACACAGTACACACACACACTGTTCACAAATATAGTATATGCGAATATTATTATAATGTAACAGGGCAAAACAAAACTAAAAATTGTTCAGGGCCGAAAGAAAGTTGTTTTGGTACAAAGAACCACACCTACACTTAAAAACATTAAATTCCATTCCAGCTAGTAGTGTGTGTGTGTGTAAAATGGTCAGCGCACACAGCAGACGTTTATTTTATGTAACTACGACGAATAAAAAAAAAGTCTGTCGGTCAAGCCACTACTACTACTACTACGATGACTAGATGAAAACAACAATGCGCAACGATCAGCATGTCCACAACCATAAAACTCACTTTTCTGGTAATCTGGGTTTTCTGAAATAGTATATTATTCATTTTTGTAAATTTATCAGTCTTGTTTCTTGTTATGTAAGATTATATACATATATTGTGACTACTACTACTACTTGAAGATATCTTTTTTGGAATGATGTTATTATGAAGATGATGTGATATTTTATATTGGCTTGTGTCTGTCTATCTGTCTGTCTGTTTTCATATTAGGTATACATTTGTATGCACCTATAACCTGCAGAACATACATACATGCACATATGTACATAGTTTGCGTTCATCATCATAATTCATTATAAGCTAAAATGAAAACTTAATAGGTGACGAGAGTCAAACCCAAGTTAATTGTTGCCGCTGCTGCTGAGCTCATTCTTATATTCTGCTGTGAACAATGCCACTATACTCTCAATGCTACACGGCACGCCATCATATTATTATTATTATTAGTAACGTACCTTAAGAGAGAAAAAAAGAGTGTTGTTCAACCCACCTTTCTAGCTAATTTCCATCTTATCCTACCACCAACTTATGTTATATATGTATGTATACCACATGAGAACAAATTTATGCCCAGATTGTATACGCATAATTTAAAAAAAAGGTCCGTGTGTGTGTGCAAATGATTTGGCCAAAATTAAGAATGATTTCACCAATTTTCATCTGTGTGTGTTGGCATCTCAAGGGTTCTGCCGTTTACATCCAATCCCTTATAATTTTTTGTTGAGGTATTATGTGTATGTGTGTATGAATTATAATAATAATTTAAAATGTAATTAATCCCCATAATTGCTGTTTACCACATTATGTTCGTGACATTTCATTTGTTTATAACTACCTAATATGTTAACAGTCGGGATGACGTGATTGTGTGTGTAGAGAGAGAGATACATGAAGGAAAACAAAAGGTTACTGTTGTATGCCTCCCTCTCACGTTTTCGTTCGTTCAACCCAAAAATAAAAGTTTCCCATTGAGAATACTAAAATTGAAATGACTAAAAAAATGATGTTATCGTAGTTAAAAATGATTTCATTTTTTGGCAAAAAAGGTCACATGAAAGTTATGTAAAAGTCATCATCATCATCATATTTAATTTAATTGATGACCTTCTGTCAACTTAACCTAGTTAAAGTAAATAATTTTGTAATATTATTTCTTTTCAATTTTGATGATGTGATTTTTGTGCTTCAAAAATTATATACACACATGTGCTAACATTGCATTAATCACAAAAGTGTAACTGTACAATGTTCAATGTATATAATGTAGCTTGTCATTTTGATTGTTTATTTAAAGAGGCCTCTGATAATGATAATGTTGTTCCGTTATTCCATATTTAAACGTGACATCATCCCACAATAAAACAAAAACTCTTTAATCCTCTCGATTTCTTATGTCAGGCTACTCATTATATTATATTTGAAGCTGACGTGATAATGTCAAATAAAAAAATAATGTGTTCACTTGAAAATGAGGATGAAATAGCAGGACAAAATCATGAGTTCCAGAACTAAATTGTGGCAGTTGAGCAAATACTAAAAAAAAGTTAATGGGGATAAATTAATGACTTAAAATTCTGTTTGATTTCTCACCAAGCTTAAAACATACAATAATTTGCTAAAGGACAGACTGTTACGATTACGAAAGATTTACAGTGAGATATACCGAGAGATAAACTTGTCAAAATAATAAACTTATATTTGCTCACTCAAACAAAGCGTGTGTGTGTGTGACAATTTGTTGACTTTTGTTACTATGTTTATAGTTGTTTATGATGACGGTTATTATGTACATTTTGAAGATATGACTTCAAAAGCTTATTTTTAAAACTGCCTTAAAAACAATCTCAACTTGAGAGAAAAGCGACACTAATGTTTGCTGTTGCTACCGACTTTAGAGGAAATAGCTAATCTTTTAAATTGCTTTGATTGTTTTCGGTTGAATTCCATATGATGATCATGATCATGATGAGTAGACTCTATCGTGGCCGGTAACAGCACAAATCTAAAGGCATTGCCTCATCTCGTCATCATACCAGAGTAGTAGTATATATGTATATTATGGTGGAGGCATTCACAATAGCGCCACGTTGAGAACAAGAAATCAGCAAATCTATCCTCATTTATTAGAGAGGACCACGCAGCTGTCATCATACTAGAGTAGTAGTAGTATATATGTATATTATGGTGGAGGCATTCACAATAGCGCCACGTTGAGAACAAGAAATCAGCAAATCTATCCTCATTTATTAGAGAGGACCACGCAGCTCAATATAAAAAGTGACTATTCAACTCATCTGAAATAATCGTTGTTTAAGTGTGAGAAGCGGCCGTTGATGATTAATAGTCAGCAGTCCATCATCCTAACGAGCACTTTATCTTAATCATCAATGAAGATAAAGAATGAATAAGCATTAAAAATAAACATGATGATATCTTCAACCTATGTATGTACAACAGAGTATTATTATACATGCATACCATCTTCCCAGCTTCGTAGTTAGTGAATGACTCGATTCATGCAAAAAGCCATCATATCAATAATGCCATTATTATATTAGATACCTACCTTAATAGATCTCATCATCATCATAATGCTATACCGGTAAGCATATTTTTCTTATTATTTCACCATAAAGCGTACTAAAAGAGCGTTCTACACATTGTTATGAAGACAAGTTTACATTCATAATATAGGCAAAAGGAGAGCTCGTGATGTGTTCTCATAAATTATAAATTAAATGTTTATTATATGTAAGTTTACTACAAAAGAAAAATATGCCATAAAGAAAGAAGAACAACAACTAGCAAAATACTACTACTACTACTGTGTATCGTGGAGGTGAGTAGAATTCCTTGTGTGGTGCACCCACTCACACACGCACGCACTGTCTTGGTCACACTAAAAAGTAGATAATCGGTTGTCTTTCTCGTTGGCACAGCATGCAGCAAGGCAAAATAAGGCACATGATGATAGGTACACACACAATAATAACTGAAGCTTAAATATGACGAGGCAATTATGAGTCTAATTAAACAGCAACAACAAAATAACCTACAACAACATACCAATACTTACTTCTCCACTCTCGACATTCCACTTAATTTGTGAAATAATATAGGTAATAACAATAACCTGTGGAGAAGTGGTGACGGTGACTCTGGCATTGTCATATTACTTCCTTCTTTAAATGCTTTTTGTAAGTGTATCCTCATCCTCACCGTTCTAGCCAAAAGTCAAGTCACATTTCCAAATCATGAAATCATTGACCTATCATGAAGGAAATAATATTGGATATGCAATGTCGACTGTCTGTGTGCTGTTATTACTTGGATGACGACACTTGTAGTCAATAGTGCTTGCTCATTAAAAATATATGATAAACTCTCATGACAAATAAGATCACCTGACAAATGAGCAACAACGCGTATTTCTATTGGCGAGATGGACACGACACAGGTAAACCAGTCAGCAGTAGAGAATTGCGGAAGGAAAGAAGTAGGTACTCTAAAAAAAACTATTTAGTGTAAACTATATGGCAAATACCACAACCCAATCAGTTGACTTTTAATTGGATCCGATGATGTCATTGTTAATTGGGCAAGCATTCCAATGTTGACTTGTTGGCTAGACGTTGGACAATAGGAAAAACCTATTACAAATCTACAAAAGAATGTTATGTATATTATATGTACGCCTAGGTAATACACACACGATTACCTATACTTTAATTTGAGTATTTTGGTTGGAATTTCGCATAATATGAAAAGTCTCATTTTTTTGTTTCTCATAAATGCATAATTCATTAGAATGATTAACTCAACAAGGCTTCAAAAGTTACAAACTTGATTGTCGATTTTTCCAGTTTTGTTGTATGAATCACTAACTACATCTTTATAGGGTCATTAAAATAAACAAAAGACAATCCAGTTATGGCCAGCATTCTCCAATAACTCTTTACTGTTCTATTATTATTATTATAAGTTCATGTTTTGTTGTTTGTCAGCAGCAAAGCATTATTTCTAAATATTATTCCCATTATCAGTCAATGATGTTTTTATGTATGAAAATGTCAATCACTCATTTATACTAAGCAGCAGCAACAACAACGCAAAAAAAGGTACAATACATTTGATTTGTATATAATTTTTAATATGACAGTAATAATTGTTGTTGACTTGTTTGTTGCTCCTTGTTGAAAATATATTTTTGGTCATATATTTTAACATTTTAGACTGTAGACAACAACACAGTTTTGTGCTCCAAAAAATAATTCCTATTGTTTTACTCCCCTTTTTTTCTATTGCGCATGTATATTCTTAAGATTTTTAACTTGACATCATGGTTTTAAAAAATGGGTGTGGGTAAAGCCAAAGTGGGAAAAATTGATGGGAATTACCGAAAGCTCTACAAATAATAATGCAAAAAGAGGTGTCGTCCTGTAAAATGATCGTCTCGTATTTTTTTGTGAGTGCTCCACTTGAAGTCGTTGTCGTTGTCCATGACAAGAGAGATCCACTATAGCATAGCACGCTCCCAAGAAGATCATCATCGTCATGATTCCAGCTTACACAATCAAATGACTGTACTAAAATTGATGAATTCGATAGCAAATTTTGTGCATACACAATTAGTAGATCAAAAACCAGTACAATTTTTTTCATCGTTCTATCTCTCTCTCTCTCATGATGATGATGACACTATATATACAATTCTATCTTAAAGTATGCATATTATTATATCTGTTTTTTCAAGAGCTAGGTCATCACGTAAGATTTTTTATTTTTTTGTTCTTTTTTTCTATTATTTTTTCTTTGTAGTAATGTGATGCAGATGTATAATATATATAAAAAATCTTTCCATTTATTTACTAGTCCTCCCACATTCGAAAATATCTTATTATTATTATGAAAGACTCTTTCTTGATCGGTTACTTTTTCAACAACCCACACATCCCAATGAAGCAACAACATTACAAACTCAAATAACAAAATGCTATAAACATCCTTTCTTCTTCTTCTACTACTTCCATCCAATTCAGCGTAATCCAACCAAATCTTTTTTACCTACGGGTGTCGCTTGTTGTTACCTACCCAGAGATAGAGAGAGAGAGAGAGAGAGAGTGCACCATGATGATCACTGGTTCAAGGGGCCGTCATCATATAGTCAGAGAATAAGATACAAGTATGATATGCCTTCTTTAGTGAGCTCATTACCACAAAAAAGTTAATGCGTTCTCATCATCATCCACACCAAAAGGAACGTGGGAGTTTCCATCCATCCACTTAATCATCGTCATCATCATCATCCCTACCACCACCACACCGTCCTCATGTTGAAATTTCTGCGTGTAGAAATATGTGGATGACAATGATCAAGATGATCATGATAATCATGATGAGGAAGATGGAAATTGAATAATGTGTTGGTTGTTTTTCTTTTTTTTTATTAAATGCATTTTTGATGTACCTACAACTTTAATGTAATGTGCATAAGGTGCGAGCACTTTAATGGCAATGATTGGTTGTTTTTCTTTTTTTATTAAATGCATTTTTGATGTACCTACAACTTTAATGTAATGTGCATAAGGTGCGAGCACTTTAATGGCAATGAATCCTGGCGTGTAGGACATTCCCCTTTTACTATATAACCATTATTTACAGTTCATTATTTTTTTCTTCTTTTCTGTGGTTTATTTTTATACATTACGTCATGTTGTTGTTCTATTTTTCTAACCACTGAAAATTAGTTAGAGTCGATTATTTGCTTGATTAATGGAAATTATCCATGTGGTGGTAGTAGTGGACGATGATGAGGCAGGATGACGGGATAGCGAAAACGCTTAGCATCATCATCAAATCATCCCTTCATCATTATCATTATCATGCACATGAATGTGAATGCCATTTATTATTGGTAATAAGTAATAATCACATTGTTTACTAGCCCTTTTCAAGAATAAAAACTGACTGCTAATAATATATTCAGAGTTGGATGATGCATGGATAATATATGGATGAATTAAATTGTGGTGCTGCTTTTTTTATTGTGATACAAGAATTGCTATGATGTCATTCTTTCGGGCCTTCATGATCATGATGATCATCGCCGTCTCTTGTTGACTACCCTGACTAAAAGGCATGTTGCATGCAAGCAAAAGTCTGACGATCATGTTGATGATAATAATATCTATAAATTACTGTTGAAAGTACTTTCAGTGGATTCTATTGAAAAATGAAAAATGTGAAGGTATTTGTCACAAAAATAATAGTCATCCCTATCCATACACACATACTATCTTTAGAGATACTACTATACAGTCATCTCACATGACTTTTGAAAAGGAAGGATGAGGAACAAGAAGAATAAAAAAGTCAATTGAATTGCATGAGAGGATAATGAAGAATACATAGTTTTATTTTATTCCTCCTCCGGTTGCACTCAAAGAAGCTTCATTTCCATGCAATAAAAAATGGAAAAAAA
>JAHZNC010006024.1:0-14923 GCA_027744095.1 Zhuqinia jingwanae | reverse complement strand
TATCGATTACCAAAAACAGAATTCCAAAATTCCTTTTAGTTTTCGAGTTATCGTGGATACGGCCGGCCGGACGGCCGGCCGGACGGACGGCCGGCAGACAACGCCAAATTATAATAGACTTCTTTCGAAGTCCATAATAATTGTGAGATAAGATAAGATATACGATTCGAAATAGTCCTTACGTTTTTACAAATATTCTTCAATCTACCATCTACAATTTTACTCTCCATATATGGTTCCAGAAAATCTTATAAAAGGCAACAATAACCAGAAACTGAGCATTTACATAAAAGCACTTTTTTAGATTTATCATTCTTATCTCTTCAACGCTTGCAAAAGCAACGAAAGGTTATACTATTTGACTATATAGCAGCAGTGATCTTTTCCTACATAAAAAAGTGCTAATACTGGGGCATGTAGCTTCTATTTCTCTAATGTGTAGGTATACTTAATGAACATTTTTTTTGCCTTGAGTAACAATTACATAAGTACACATCTCACACGTCTCTCGCGTGATATGTTATTATGATAATAGGCATAGGTATATCTGTCCCTTTATCATTAATTACATTAGCATACTTTTCTTGGGCGAAGATAAAAATAATGAAAGTGTATATATGTGTGCACCGAGTATGTAATGAATAGTGAGTGCTATTTACAGAAGGTGCAAAGTAATAATAAAACTTGAATGAATAACAATAATAATAATAATAACATAATAATAACTGCATTTTTCCAGAAGTTGCTGGTTGCATGATACCATAATAGTCCTAGAGTGCCCACTATGCATAGGTGTTTATACATTTATTTCATGTGATAATTAAATATCAAATTAAAACACTACAAGTTGTCCCAACTTTCTAAAATGCAATTAAATTACTATGCGTATATTATTATTATTTGCGTTCTTATTTTGTGCTATTATTATTCTCAATCAGAGAATAAAGAGTAGAAAAGTTGCACAGAACAATATTTATCGGGCAAGTCAAGTGGAAATCGTATCAGAGAGATATTATATGC
This sequence comes from Zhuqinia jingwanae, assembly GCA_027744095.1. NCBI lineage: Eukaryota > Metazoa > Arthropoda > Collembola > Entomobryomorpha > Paronellidae > Zhuqinia > Zhuqinia jingwanae. The sequence goes on along the minus strand of JAHZNC010006024.1, from coordinate 13,903 downwards.
TTCCGTCATGTTTCACTCCGACCCGACCCTACTTTTCACTACTTTTTCAACGTCAACTTTTCCCCCCACAATAATACCTCCCCCTTTCCTTCCAGTTCTTCCTTCTCTATATAATATAATGTCATCATCATCACATTAATGCTTAATAGAGCAACAAAACTATTTATTTCCTAACATTCGCGTTATCCTGTATTTCTATGGTAAAAGTTAACAATGTAAATGTATATACAGACACACACATACACACGACGACACACACACACACACATCACAACAGAGAGAAACTTTTTTATATTTCGTTGCGCAATTTTGCAGAGAGAGAAAGAGAGTACTACTATCAACTATATTACACCGATGCTGCTCTAAAAAATATATCCCATATTTTCTCCAAATTTCATCCGATTTTTTCTTCTTCGCAAGATAAATATCAAAACTCATACCCCGCACTACCGACATAAAAAAGTTTATCCAGCTTTTTTTGTACACAGGTCTTCTCAGATATTCATCACTTGCTATTTCTCTACCAATCTACTATACTACATACTTGACTATTTGGTATACATGTTGCACACTACACAGCACACATTTCCACAAGAATAACTTTGATTTGCCAAAGTCACAACAAAAAATTAGATGGTGACAGACGTGGAATAATTCATGTCAAAGACAGCTAATGTATATTGTAATAATGTAATAAGCCTTTCGCACTACTTTGAAATGAGACTATGTTGTTGTTGTTGTTGTTGTTCTTGTGAGATTTTCCATTATCAAATCACTAACGCATTTCACAAATCACTACAGATATCCGCAGATTCCGCAGCATAATGTGCCAGTTTTAGAGGAGGAATAAGATAAAAACAAGGCGGAAGAAGATCATGTGTGGACTCGCACTTCAGATCAAATTATTCGTAAAATACACGACACATACCATCTTTACAGCTTATCTCCCAAGATGAGCTCTAAGACGAAGCACTAAAATGCGATTATGGTGAGCAGGCGTACAAATCAAAAGAAATATTCTAGAATTCTATTATTATAATACTCTCTCAAGGAAATCGCATGCTTGCTAAAACAGCAAATAACTACACATAAATACCACAAAAAAAAACACACACCAACAAGCAATATGTCTCATCTCCTCTAATGTTTTTATAATAATAATCATAATACCAACAAAATAAACATGAAAATTCTCAGGGATATGAGAAAAAAAGGGAGAGTGTCTAATATAAAGTACACAATATACCTATGCACCGATGTGTATAGTATGTATAAACTGACTGTTTATATTAATTTTCTTTAGCAAGTTTTATGAACTAGAATTGACTGAGACACTCATTTTCAAAATACTACTTTACTACTCTAACAGACTGACTGACTAAAACTGACAGAGAGTGTCTAAAAAAAAGTGAGTGTGTGCTTCGTTTGCTTGCACGCGGATTTTCTTTTTGCCAAAATCATTTGCAATTGTCAATCGTTAAAGCAGTCAGCAGGAGAAGAAGTAAAAAGTATACAAAGTGTACTACACATACCTACACAATATCATAGACGTATACAGATTTGTGTTGATATTATAATATGCAGCTATATAAGTAAGAAAGAAAGAAAACATGCAAATATATCAGTTCAGCCAACGCATTAAAAAAAATTTTTTTTTTGAAATATGTGTGTATACTAATAATAATGTCATATATGTACCTAGTCAAATACATGATTACTATCACCACCACATCTGCATATTTTCTTTTTGCCAAAATCATTTGCAATTGTCAATCGTTAAAGCAGTCAGCAGGAGAAGAAGTAAAAAGTATACAAAGTGTACTACACATACCTATACAATATCATAGACGTATACAGATTTGTGTGGATATTATAATATGACGCTATATAAGTAAGAAAGAAAGAAAACATGCAAATATATCAGTTCAGCCAACGCATTAAAATTTTTTTTTTTTTGAAATATGTGTGTATACTAATAATAATGTCATGTATGTACCTAGTCAAATACATGATTACTATCACCACCACATCTGCATAATATTATCCAGAGAGAGAGAGAGACTCAGACACCAAGAAAATCTGTTTTTTAGAGTATTATTTGTTTAGTAAAAAAAATTGCATATACAATTTTAAACCACACAATCATACATTATACTACCACCGCTACCGCAAGCAAAACAGACATATGTAAATGCACACAACATTACATTTTTATAGGTTTTTCTGTGTATTAAAAATTAAATTCTATTAAAATAATGTGGAGATATATGAGTCGTGTTTTACAAAAGAATTTTGTTGTTCTCTATACATAATTTTTTTTTCTTTAAAAAAATACATAAAGTTTCTTTTATATTGCCTCGTCTAAAATATGTGGTAACCCCACATACCAAGCGATTAGTCTGCCTAATCACACATATTAGAAACATTTTTTTTTAAAGATTCCAAAACGTAAAATAGGTGTTTTTTTTCATCATCCCATTTTTATCACCGTCACCGCCAAGTATTGTATTGTACTATATTATAATCCAGCAAACATTATTATTATTATTATTATTACAATTTCTTTATTACGCTGTTCTTAACGCAGACAACACGGTAATATGTATACGCAGTCTTTCTAATTCTCTTGGTGCAAATAAAAGCATGTTCCTTCGTAGTTGCGTTTTACCTTGAAAATATTTTTCTTTTTGGAGAGAAGTCGAGAATATATAGTATAAGGACAAAAAAAGTTCATTTATGAGGTAATAACAATAAAAGTCATGGGGATATATTTATGTGTGGATATGTAGGAGCAGAGAACCTCAAAATGGAACAAGAAATATAAAAAAACGCTCACTTTACAAAAAAAATTTGTACAGAGAAGTGAGATGTTTGAATTGAAGTACTATTGAACATAGTTTAAAAAACGTGATGCTCATCACGTCATCTGCTACTACACTATGTGTGTGCACTACACAAGAGAAGCACGTAAAACTCCCTAACAATGTCAAATATCTGTACATATTTAAATTACGATTCCAACAACAAAAAACAGATTTCATTGGGTTTTCAATTCAAAATTAAAATCTATCGATAGCGACACTACCTTGTTTAAAAAAAGCTCATTCCCATAAATAAAACATTTCGTTTTTTTTTACCATACCAGAAAATGTGGCTGAATTATTAATCCTTTTAAACTTGGATTGTGCTACTGAAATATAATGTAATTTTTAAAAAACATGATGTATCAACCAAAAACCCTTTTTTTATACGACAATATAAGGTTATGTTTATGCTATAATTTTATAAATAGGGTTTGCTTGCAATTAGAATTTTATATCTGTAAAAAAATATTGCTTGCATACATTTACTGTATTTTTTTATATTATGATCATATCAATCCACACACACACACACACACACAAAGTTTTACTACTACAGAGCAGCGCAACATGTACTATATAATATTATTATGACTATGACTATATGACATTTGAAACATTATTTTTTAATATTATGATCATATCAATCCACACACACACACACACACACACACAAAGTTTTACTACTACAGAGCAGCGCAACATGTACTATATAATATTATTATGACTATGACTATATGACATTTGAAACAACTAAAATTGTAAAGTGAGGAGAACACGACTATAATATAATTTGGTAGTATATACAGAGAGCATGATGATCCAAAAATATCTTTTGCTATTTTTTGCCACATTATCATACCATGGCACATTCACTCACTATCTACTAAAAATCTCAAGTTAAGCAACATAAAAATGAGGCATGCACTCTATAAAACTGTAAACTGTTAAAGGTTTTTTTTCGTCTTCTGTTTACGCAACTCATCCTTTGAAAGAAAATATATATAGAAAAAAATAAAAACAACCACATATTCAAATATCACATTAAACTTTTTTTTACTGCCAACATTGATGCTTGAAAGGCATTACGTGTGTGTGTGTATTGTGTCTATGTGTGTATGTGTAAGTAAACAGTTTATATATGGGAGACCATAATAAAAACGATGACTTGGTTGGTTGTCCATTGAGATAAAAAGGTAAGGAAAAAGTAATAGAAGTCAAGAAGTTATAACTGAGTAATAAAATATGACACTGTCAAGCACTCTCATCTCTGATCTCATCTTGTGAACTGCTTTTTAGCTACCTATGCAATTTAGTTTAATGTGAGTGAAGGCAGACCCACCAGAGAAGAGAGAGAAAAGTTGAGTCTCAAAGAGTCAAGTTATGAGCAAATAGTAAAAATACATTCGCGCAATTGTCCGAAAGAAGCTCACGACTGTAAAGTAAACATTTTATTATAATATCTAGAAATACTACTATTGTACTTTTTGCTTGCAGACATCTTTAACAAGATGCAATGTAATTATTAATGATGGAATAATGAAATGAAGTAAGGAATAGAAACAAAAAAGAGTTTGAAGTATTCCCCTAAATCATTTTTTTAAGAAAAAAAAAGTTTAATGGGTCAGCATTTTAAATGGACGCTCAAGAAAAAAAAGAAGCACAAGAAAAAATTGAAATCTGAAATGAAATGGTAAATAGTGTAGCTCTATAACAATAATAATGATGACGACGACGACGACGCTGCTGTTGCTGATGATGCTGAAAGAAAACAAGGATGTGAACTTGTTGATTTGCCTAACATGGCTATAATTTACTTTTAGAACGTCACCCCACACACGTGAACTGCTACATTTTGTGTGTTGTTGTGAAAAGGTACAAAAACACATTTTTGGGTGAATCCACACATTGCTATATAAAAAAAAGTAAATGACGATGATATTTTTTTACAGTACTAATTTGAAACATTCAATAATATATAGGTATGCTGTAGCATATACATCTCAACCAGTTCACTAGTGATTTATACGACCAACTTGCAAAACAATCTTCATTTGCTCATGCCAACTTCCAAATCCCAATAAATAAAAAGCTTCTTTTGTACAAAGCCATTCAATCGTGTGGAAGTTTTAGTTGAGCTTGGAATGAAATGAAATCATGTGGATTGCAGAAGAGATTTCTTTATATTTAGTGCGTGTGTGTGTGTGTGTTTGTGTGTGAGTGTGTGATGCTGCAAAGATTTTGAGAGAATGAATGACGACATATTACACATGTATCACAGCACATTAGCAATGGAATGTGTACGTACACGCAGGAGAATTTAAAAAAAAGAGCAAAATTTACAACAAGCCATTATAATCATAAGACACTCTTACAAGATAATTTAAGCACATACACGAATTCAATATACCTACTGTGCACACTCTACACACACATACCAAAAAGTACTTTTTTTCTTGACTCCTGTTCGTATAAACATGCAAATTTTTTTTTAGGTAAAAAAATGCCAAGAATTATGGGGACTACTAGTACGTACAACGGCACAATTATCTCGAATCTCTCGCTCCAATGTGCCGGTAATAATGTATAATGTAATCATCCTTTTACGGTTTTACTTTGATAATCCCTTTCTATTTACTCGTCGTGTGGATTATCATCATTTTGTACAGAATAGTGAGACAGAAAAAAAGGAGACAAGAGGATGATGTAGTACAACATCACCACCAACACATTAAACGACTTGAATTTGCTCCACACGCAGATAATAATAAGTAATATGAACATTTCACGTCAAACCAGTATTTTCCATTGTTTACTGCTGCTACTTTTTGGGTACACAGGAGAATAACATGAACATTTTCTCACTGTCAACCACAAAAGTGCTGTTAGTAAAGTGTGTAGCATGTGGTAATAAAAAAAAGACATTTTGTATAGGTATACATATTACATATAATAATGTTAATGTATGTATGAGAAGTGTAAGTAAAGTAATATAAATGTATAATGAGTATCAGCAGTAGATTAGCAAGAGACATTTGGTTTTGTTTGGTGGTTGTAGTAGTGGTGATGGTGGCTTGCATGATGGGAGAGTGATTCCTTTATAAAAAAGGAAACTTGCATGTATAATTCTTGGAGTTTATAACTTAGTCTTCCGGGACTAATCAACCACTAAAACCAGTAGATTCAATTAAGCTCAAAACACGGGAGAATTTCTGTTACTGAGCTGTACACTTTTTTTTAAATGTGCAAGTCGATGGGACGTTGGCGTTGATATTGTGAAAATAACAACTGTAACTTGATTCTTTTCTCGACACAGAACAGAAAGAGTCAGTCAAAGGGATTGACTAGGAGCCGAAGCGTGAAAAAACAATATAATGTTACTTACGCTACTCATTTTTAAAAATACTAGATTTGGGGAATACCATCCGAAAGCATGAAATAACCCGATATTTGAAACTTTTAACATAGCTGTTTTGTTTAGTAATAAAATTGCAGGCTTGCAGTTTGCTTGTTCCAAACCCATTTCGTCCGTCGTTCCACTAATCCCAAAACTGTTTAAGATGTAATCATTGTAAAGCTGTTGTTTTGACAAAGGAAGTTTATATACTTTGTCATAATTTGGATTACCTAGTTCAAATAGATATACAAATTCGTGTATATTTCGATGCGTCGTGTGTCAAGCATTACTTAATTTTCAGAATGGACACATGAAATAACATGTAAAGTTAACACATATTGAATACATTATGGCACATTATTGCGTTTTTACATTATTTTAAAGATCAAGTACATAATATAAGTTTTTTTTTTGTTAATTCTTTTGATTGTTTACCGAACAATCTAAAAAATCTTTCCAGTAAATTAAGATCCTCTTACATTTTATTTTTATTCACGTTTTGAAAAGTAATTACTTCTTTGTAAAGACAGGCATATAAAGACATATGTAAAGTTTTAAAAAACTTTTAAAAAAATACTTTGCTTTCCTAAAATAAACAAAATCCGTATCATTAGGTCTGAAGCAGTAGCTAACTAAACTAGCTACACTTTAACGAGAAGCATATATAATCAAGGTGATGTGGTATTTACAATTGGTGAAGATTCATTGCAGTCCTTAAATTCGATCGTCATTCTTATAAGTGCGTGTAACCTAACGCGTATGAATACTTCTCCATCAAGATAAACTTTGAATTTCTTTGTGGAAATGTCGTGTAAAGCGTAACCGACACTTTAATTGTATTTCCTGGAAATCGAATCCACATCATCCATCCAGATGACAAAAAAATTCTTGGGTCGTATGTTTCTGATAGAATGCCATATTATGCCATTTTCTCAAGATTTAAGCTCTGATTTTGCTGCAAATGTTTCGCTTTGTAACTTAATTTTATTTTTTTCCTCCTTGCCTCCATGCGGCTAATCAGCTTTGGCAGACCCAACAGCAAAAAAAAGGAGATATATGGTGATGCGTTCTTTGATATACTCCACCTATTTGGAAAATTCAAGTTCAACTTTTGAACCATAATGTGTCTCTTTAACTAAACATGCGTAAGAAAAATCTGTTTGCACAAAAACAAGAATACTTACATAAATTGATAAACTCTTTTCCTATACATTATCGTCGCTGAAACATTGAACATGAAACTATGCATGCATCCATTGCATCTTTGCATCTCATTGTCTTGTCTTTTCTGCTATTTCCGACATGGGTTGATTCTAATCTAAATCAAACTATTCATTCTCTTCTTTTCTTCTTTGAACTCCAAAAAGTTCTTTCCGTCAAATGCAATTGTATTTTATTCCTACCAATTCCACGCACACAAAAAGGACTTTTTCCTTCCCATTCTTCTTGTTTTGTTGTATAAAAAAGGATTACAAAAACGGAGCGCTGCATAATCACAGAGTGAAGAATGCGCTGCTATGATGTCACTGTCAACTTTGACGGAAAGAAAAAGGCAAAAGGAAAAAAGAAGAAGATTTTCATCTGTCACTTCTAAACGTTCTCTAATAATGGAAATTACTTGCAGGAATCCTAACAGTTTTTTTGACTATATCCTCCTCCTCCTCCTCATGCTTTTGTTCATTGAGCAACAATATGTGTATTCTTTAGTGTACATACTTTATATGTAGTCTAGTAGGTTGGGTATATTTACATATAAATGATATCCGCAACTTCTTGCCTATTCACTTTCATCTCGTCTATACTCTCTAGCGAAAAAACGATCGGCAGATTTATATTTCCTTTTAAGTCAGTCAACCACACGGCCAGGTTTTTCAATCTTTGGCACCTCATTTACACCAGTAATTAGATTCAAGAAGAAGAATAAGAAGGAAAAAACTGCATCCAAAACAGCGCTCATTTTCTTTACATATTAAATTTTGCCGGATGGAATTTCTTGTACAAAATATTACAAAGCGCGTGTATATTAGATGGGTACCTATGCACACGAGATATGGATCATTGGCATGTGCAATCCAACTACATAGTTTCAGATCATTAACACGAAGGTCGCACTTGACATGAACTTCAATGAAGCACAACAACAACACACAAAAAAGTTGTTATTTTCTAAGGTCATCTCACAAGGCGAATGAATTACTACAATACCTACAGTTCACTTGTGTGAAACGCTTCGAATGATATTACCGAAATTATTTGCCTTAAAATAGAGCTAAAATGATATTTTAAATTTGAGAATGAAGTTAACTGTGAAATTAGCATAACATTTTTTTTGTTGTTGTGTGTTTCAGGATTCAACCAAATACAAAGTGGTGGTATGTAATAATTTTTTTTTTGCTAAACCAGTGTCATTGCACTCACACGAATTAAATTATTTCGTCATGTCCGTTGTTGATGTGTTTGTATTCATTATTTACCATACCACCACCACCTGCACCTCCTCTGCAATATAATAATGATGACCCATACTCCCAAACCAAGTTTCATTTCAAAGTAGCTCAATCAGAACCAAAATTGGAATAACGTATTATGTGACATATTGAGCTCATTATTTCAATAATATAATGACCAAACCAATAACCATTTTTCCCTATAAGCATTTATAGCTCTGCTGTAACAAAAGCTAAATAGCAGCAACCCAACAGGTGCCATAGTCTCATTGATAGAAAGAGAGAAAATGCCCATCTGAACAAACGTTAACTGAAGCTTCTAATCACACACAAAATATCAAGTATACATACACACAGCTTTAGAAAACATACAACACATTTAGACATACACACAATGTGATCATGATCGGTTTGGTGCCCATTATTAGCATTTTGACCCCATTCGACAATATATCGAGATGGCTTTTTTGCTTCTTCACACATCTCATTATGTCGACAATGCATATTTTGCATTTCAAAATTTCTCTCTCTTAAGAGCTCTCCACAGATTTTAATGGCGAAATATACATTATGTGTGATGGATATATGAAGTGGACAATGACTCTGAAGATAATTTAAAGTTTTAACTTGGATCCCGATTGCCTTGTCGTGAAAAGAGTCAAGCAGAGACAAGGAACACATTAGAAGATGAAATTGTCAATGCAAATCTTTTTTTTTCCATGTGAGTGCACATTGTATATTGCTTATTATTTGTTTAAGTAATTTTATACAAGCATATCACGCACTCTTCTCCACACTCAAATGCATATACTAGTCAGCCAAGTGTCATTTGAAGAAATAAAACGTGAATATGAAAATAAGTGTGTTTTTTACTTTGAATACAATTGGAGATTACATTACCTTGTTGCGGATGTTCAAATATACTACGTAATAATTCTATTATTTATACTTAATGAAATTGCAAAAAAAAACATGTTGTAGGTAGGTATAAAATATATAAATAAATATTTCATGCGCACATACTTGAAAATGAGCCATGATAACTGAAGATGACGATGATCGTTAGTTAGGCAAACAATCAGGGTGGCAAGGTGGATTACAAAAAGTGTCATGATTTGCTAAAAACTCATCCAACATGCATGAGTTTTTTTTATTGTTCACAGCTTGTCTTGCTCAAACTCACCGGAGAGCAAATTCAATATGTAAAATATATGTATTTCCCCGGTGCGCATCTGCGGTGATCAGGTGCGCGTGAATAAGAATATTATTATTATTATTATTATATGTTTGAAAAAAATATCAATCATTACATTGTTGAGTTAACTATCCAACTACGTTTGACGTTATGCATAATACAAACATAATATTATATATGAGTCTGTAGGCAACCTATACCTTCATAAACATATTAGATTTATACACACAGACACAAGAGATGACAGAAGATTTGTGCAGAAGAATATAGATAGATAGACAAGCGTTTACCAGTGTGAAATGAATTATGGATCAGAATAGAAAAAAAGAAGGTGCGTGCGTGCAGAAGATTGTGTTTCTTTTTTTCTTCTTCCTTTTATCAATTTGTATGCAAGCATAAAGAGAGAGAAATTCGTGTTATATAATGAGCTTATCAAAGATAATATTTATTTTTAGCCATGTAGGTATGTATGCTCATGCTCATCACTGCATAATATTATATTGTTATTATAAAAAATAGCAACAACCGATGACTTTCAGTGGATGAAGTTTTCTACTTGACGCAAAAACACATTGCCGCATCTTGTCAACAGCAAAGGATTAGTATTACATGGCGAGTTGAATTAAACGATTATAATATAATAGCTCTCAAGATAAAAATTATTTTGAAAATAAATGAATAAAATATTTTTTACACGAAAAAATCTGTAGTCATCCGACATTAATCGATGTTAAATATATTTATTTAAAAAATAAAACCCGTTTACATACTTTAATCTGAAACGATGAATATTCGCAAAAAGAAATCTTGTTAAAAAATCGTTTAAAAATTGATCGCTCATTGTTGTCAGGTTATATTATTGACTTTATGCAAAAAAAAACTAAAAGCTGAACCTGTATCCGCAAAATAAAATAAAGTTTTAAATGTTATTACTTTGCATATATGTATGTTATCATGTTATTATATTATACCTAAGCGGCATTGTTAAAAAATGATAAAGAAGCCGTGTGTTTGTATGCATATCGTTCCAAAAGATCATAGATTAGATGTCAATATACATAGACGACAGGTGCATTACCTCAACAAAAGATATGAATGCTTGCTGTGTATTTTTTTTATTTTGGATGATTTGCAAACACCAACTTGAGGTTATAGATTGTCCTCAGTCAATTCAGGAATACATGGTCACATGATATACTATGTGGTTTTTTGCTGTTGTCGTTATTAACTTCCAGCAGCAGGCTTTTTGGTGTTTTGGTCTCTGGTGATTAGGTTACGTTGCCGGAGAAAAGGGCATTATATCATCTTAACAACAACAACTAACGAGCCAAACAGGCAATATGCCACCATACCACCATCACGACAAAACTCACTGGTACACCACAAAACTGTTGATTGTTAATGGTTTTTCTGGCGGAAACATGTTGTGTTCATTGTTCAATGCTTCGATATACAACTAAAAGCATAATAGGTATATAATATACTGCAAGCAAGCTGCTTGTCAATTTAGCTTTTCAGCAAGCAATAAAAAATAAATTGTGCTCGTTAAATCCCCACCCTTTTATTTCACGCTGAGAGTTGATGAGCCTCCGTCACAAGAAATTTATTTTACATTTTGAAAACTTGATGATGGCGATGATGATGATGACAAACTGGAACTGCATACGAGTATAACGATCAGTGGAAATACAATAAATTTACAAATCACAAAAAAAGGATGCCAAGCAATAATGATTAGTAAAATAAGACATGGAAGTTTACACATTGCAACAGCAAAACTGACTGTGATATATTCGGAGTAGATGTATTAGATATTGCTATTGTTGGCTCAGCATTGTGCTTTTTTGCAGGTGGTGCACTCATTATATTTGGGAAAACAGCAAAATGCCTAGAGCTACTCATAAGTTAAGCCATTACCAAATCAAATCAAACCTTAAACATAACTTGTCTTGTCATAAATTGTAGTACCAACCCACGAACGATTTTTTTAGTTTATTAATTTGTTTCTAGTACTTAGCTTTTGTCTATTTTCCGCGATGAAGGTGAGCTAAAGGAAAGTTGTAGAGAAACAAAAAACTTTCAAACACACACAGGCGGTTCGTCATTTTCGTCAATGTTGGCATATGATAATCATTAATTTATTATTACAAATGAAATGACAATTGAAATGAAATACTGAAATTGCAAAATGCTTGTTACAGCAAAACTGCCAACCCAGGATCCACCTGTGCAATGTACGCGATAAAAAAAAAACAAATGAACAACTCATAAAACATGATAATGCCGAAGGCAAAAAGTTTTTTGGTCTTTTTCCAGCAAGGAAATTCATGCGCGAATAATTAATTTTTGACACGAATAAAAAAACAATCTGCATTTTGTACATTAGCATGTAAGGTGCGATTTCACATTATCGACCAACATTAAAACACAGAAGCTTTTATTTTATTGAATAAAAAAATCATACAACACCAAAAAAACAATTTAAAAAACTCAGATACTGACTTAATGCATAAAACATTACATGATATACAACAAAAAACAAGCGCAAAATTGTTGTACAACATTAATATGGGAATATCTTCTTGTCTCTTTTAATTACTCATCATCATCAGCCAAAGGCCATAAATCGTGCTAAAAAAATCAAACAACTATGTAACGAACTAGAACTCTTTTGTGCAGACTAAGAAAAATCTCCAAAACTAATAGAAATTTGTTGTTATAGTAATACAAGTATGCCTACTATTACCTACCTGCGTATATTCACAAAAAGTTATGTATTAACAATTTAAAGACATGTAAGTATGTAATACGTATGTGTACAATATTGCAAATTTTTTTAGAGAAAGAAAACGATAACAAAAATTTGGTGGTTGTTTAAGAATTTAAAAAAGAGAGTGGCCCCTCTTTTATAAAAAAAAGTTTTTGAATAGGTACATGTTTTTTTTTTTTTAGCAAGAATAGCTTTATCATCATCGCTCATCATAAAATGAATAAATATTTTGCACACATACACATTTCCGCAACACACTATAGAATACTTGTACTAAATCACTTTGCTGCTCGTTAAGCATTGTTTTTTTTACTACACATACATACATACCAGTTCAATTTCATTCATTATATTTTTCTGTCGTTCTCCTTTGTTGTCCATTTTTACGGTTGTTAGCATGTAAAAAAGGGAGGAACATGAGAACAATAAAGTCATTGAAAAGAGAGATGGGATATACACATTGTTATACAAAAACATACACAAAAACCAGTCAAGTAAAAAAAAGAAAGGAAAACAATCCAAGTGTCATGTTTGGCTAAAACTACCACTACTACTGCAACAATGTAATGAATGGTGACAGTTCACTTATTATATGTATATGTATCATGAATTGCAAATTCATTATTTTTCATCACCAAACAATACAAAAACTCCGCCTTTGTGCTAATACTCATTTTTGCTAAAGCTTATTTTGTAAAAAAAACTATAAAAACAGTTTTTTACGTGGAGAGAAGAGAGGTCAAGATAGTTATATGGCTTATTATAATGACTACGTGAAAGCTAGCTGCTGTGCCAGGCAACTTTAATCATAAAAATGAAAAAGTGGAGGAGGCGCAAACACAGAGACTATAATACAACAAGCGCAAGTGGTTCCGAAGCTTTATATTTTTTTGGGGGGGGGGATATGATAAACTGCCGATTTTAGTTTTGTATATCTTCCTGTCTGTCGTATTCACAAAGAAATGCCAACAAAGGGCGAGAGAGCTTGTGTGGAAAACAACAAAGAAAAGAACAAAGTACCACACTCAAGTCAAACACATACACAAACAAGTTCATGTAATATATTGTGCCCGCATAAAAAAAATCAAAAAAAGGAGAAGAAAGTATAGTAGTCAAAAAAGTTTGGATTTTGTGTAGAGAAGCGGATATATAGTGGTTGTAGTAGTTTTGACCTTACTAATTTTCATCACTTTTCGTTGTATAGCATGTCATAGTTGTTTAGTGTTCTCAACA
>JAHZNC010006023.1:0-16985 GCA_027744095.1 Zhuqinia jingwanae | reverse complement strand
AGTCAAGTAAACTTGGATAGTAGCATAGTTTTAACACTCATAGCATTCTCATCATACATACGTCATAAAACATCAGCCAACAACCACCACTGATACCCTTACCACATTAAAATAAGAGCTCTCACTCTCTGCATGATGTATTTATGTAAACAGCCCAGAAAAAAATTGCTCCCCTTTCTACTCACTTATTTACATAATAAATAGATATACTATTATTATAACAAGTACCTAATAATAGGTACCTATAAAAACCACGATTTTACAAAAACAAAACGATTTTACAAAACAATTGGCACGTTTTCAATGCCATAACATGCAAAGGCTTTTTAAATACATCATCACTGTTTATGTTCCTTTGGTCTATTTATTCTCATCAAAATATATATAAAAGTACTAAACGTCATTCATTTAGGTATATGCACATGTAGGAACCTGCATAAGCTTTTCGGGTATTAGGTAGACACATGAATGAAATATTTGTTAAGTTATTATCAAGAATTACTGCCCTGAGCCGTAAATTTAATTCCCATTTTGATTCCTCTTTGCAACAGCCTAACAAATACGAGAAAGCCTTTTATATAATATTCAAAAGCACACATTTTTAATACACAGAAATAAATATGCATATATGTATGGACTATATAGATAAGAGCAGCAGCAGCAGCACTACTGCTGCTACTACTTTTTTTTTTTAAACATACAGTCCCAATTCAATTTTGTTCTGTGTGTGCACATTATACGACTACTACAACTAAGTATAACAGCTCAACCACAAATCTCGACGGATATTAGGGATGACCGGTCAGACCAAAATTGAATTTCACATTGGAATACATGCATAAAAGGTACCACACGTAGAAATTGTATAGTAAATGGTAATGGTAATGGTGTACACACAATCACATAGTATGTATAAAAACAACACACCGTGACGCAAAAGTGGTTTGGTTGTTATGTAGAGAGAGTAAAGAGAGAGAGAGAGAGAGAGCCGTCGGGTTGTTTGAACGTACGTACAACAACAACTGTTGGTCGGGGAAATGATGTATCAAAATTTCGGAGAATGTTATTCTCACAGCAGTCACAGATTTTGAAGTCTTTTAAAAGCATATCTACAAATAGAGAGAGAGAGAGTGAACCAAATAATATAACATAAAGTCTTTCAAAAATAAATACAATGAAATCGTCGAAAATAATGCAAAATACACACACACACAAACACATTCATATAAACATAAGTATACAGATAGAATTCCATTGATTTTTCTGTTTGCTTTCTTTCTGACTTGATGAAAACAGACGGAGGAAAAGAAAACCAAACAGTATGGCTCTTTCATAGAACTAGAAAGCGAAAAAAAGCTCACCTCTCCCCATCTCTCGCTCTCTCTCTCTCTCTCTCTCTCGGCTGGGCTTGAGCTTGAGCTCACAGGAAATGAGGCATTGCTTGTTTGAAAGCACTTTTCATCTTTGACAGCAAAACAGAAGAGAAGGGTGAGCTTTTTACCTCTATAGTAAACATGTAAGTATTATTTTCTATTTATATTCCAGCTTACAAAGTAACACTACTAGTATTATACGTACATCACCTAAATATGTTTTTTCTTTTCTTTTGCACTGCTTTTCAAACACCACAACTACTCTGTGTGTATTTTGTTGTGGTTTATTGTTTTTAATTTCAAGAGCTCTGAATTGAATAGACATATAGGGCTTCATCCTCACCAAAAAAAATCATGATCATGTTCATTTTATGTTTTTCCGCAAATTTAGGCTGGATGAGAAGCGTATAATATTTGGTTTGAAATTGCCATTCATTCCCGAAAGAGAGAG
This sequence comes from Zhuqinia jingwanae, assembly GCA_027744095.1. Taxonomy (NCBI): domain Eukaryota; kingdom Metazoa; phylum Arthropoda; class Collembola; order Entomobryomorpha; family Paronellidae; genus Zhuqinia; species Zhuqinia jingwanae. The sequence continues at coordinate 15,161 of JAHZNC010006023.1, read as the reverse complement.
AGAGATGAGAAGCAGTAGGATTCAAACAAATTACTGGCGATTTTAAGTCGGGACAACAAAAGGAAAGAAAATTCAATGGACTAAAGAGAGAGAGAGAAATATCACTATAGATGGAACCGAGTAGCTTCAACAACCAACACGACAATCATCATCATAATCATAACAAGACTGTATATGGGATGGATGACCACCGCCGTCCGTGGAATAGCAACCGCAACTACTTCTACTACAACCCATCCCGAAATAGGAGAAAAAGTGGGGCTAAGTACTAAAAGTGGAGGAACGTGTCAATAATAAATTTTCAAGTGACCAGAGAGAACTCAGCGGAGCAGCTCAACTGGACCAAAGGAGTCGACACCACTACCACACACACACACACACACACGACCAACAAAATAACCCAGCACGAACTTTTTTCCAAACAAAAAAGAGACACAGCAGCTCATCATGAGGATTTCCACGAAGAAAGAGATATCAGAGTCCATTGCTGGTAAGTACTCAAATAAAACCCTTTTTTTCCCAAAAAGCAGTAATTTTCTCTCTCTTTTGTGCTTATATAATAATAGCAATATACAATTCACAGATATATGTAGGTATGTATATATTTAAGAAGGGATAAGCAATAATATTATATTATAGCTCTGTATGTATAGACTTAAGTATAAAACTTACAAGAGCTTTCATTGATAACCGTAATAATTTTTTTTCTTAGTCTGCAAACTAGAGAGCAATGAAAGCCATTTCATTTTTTTTTTCATCCTTTTTTTTCTATATGGTTCCTCTTATCATTGCACACTACTGTCAACTGTACACATACAAACCCTACTACTTTTTTCCCTTTTCCACAATCATCATTATCAATACAGGAGCATATATAGTAGTAGTGTGAGTGTAGGTATGTATATATTTAAGAAGGGATAAGCAATAATATTATATTATAGCTCTGTATGTATAGACTTAAGTATAAAACTTACAAGATCTTTCATTGATAACCGTAATAATTTATTTTTTCTTAGTCTGCAAACTAGAGAGCAATGAAAGCCATTTCATTTTTTTTTTATCCTTTTTTTTCTGTATGGTTCTTCTTATCATTGTACACTACTGTCAACTGTACACACACACACCCTACTACTTTTTTCCCTTTTCCACAATCATCATTATCAATACAGGAGCATATATAGTAGTAGTGTGAGTGTGCACCGGCACTACCGCCGCCACCACCATCATCATCACAGTCCTCTCATGATCATATACATGCCACAGCCATACAAGTTGAAGTAATAAAGGGTAAAAAGACACGCAGAGATAGCTTCCTAGATTACGTCCTCTTTTCCTCTCTCTGTGACTTGGACACAGAGCACAGAGCAGCACAATTTACTTTTCCTTATAAATTTTCTACCTCTCTAGATAGGTAGGTAGTTACTAGTTGGGTGACTCGTGGTGGTGGTGGTGGTGGTGGTGGTGCTTTGCACACTGAACTGTGTCCATTGGGGCTATATGATATTATTCTGCCTACCTACCAGTTTGATTCTTCAGCTGCTGCTCCTGCTGCTGTTGCCATACTATTATTGTACCTTTTTTTCTTTACTCTTTTTTCTGATTGTAGTAAACCGTATGTTCTTTATGGCCTCAACAATTACATATATTTTTTAGATGGTATCCTCCTTGCCATTTCTATTTCGGAAATGATCTAACTTGCTATATCTATTACTAAACTCCTTGCCATATATATAGTATATGTACCTACTTGTATGTGCATTGTTGCATGTGTGTGGTGGCCGGAAAGAAGTAGTCTGTGTAATTGTCCTTAAATCCTTTGTGTAATTATACCAACCCTGCCCATCTCTTTTTCTTCCTTTTTTTATCATATAGGTAACCTGACTATTATACAAGTTGGCCAAAAAAAGTACTTTAAGAAGGTACAACCGTTTTACACACTGGTATTTATTATTTTCTTCTTCTTTTTTTCCTTCTCTTTTTACATTCAAAAATACATAACGCTTCTCTTGTCACCTATGAGCATTTATATAATAAAGTATTCATAATCATGGAACCAACTTCACAACATGAATACAAAGTGTGTAAGTAGGGCGATTATAGCCGTTTTGGTGTTGATTTTACTGCTGATCAGGGAATAATATTAATAATAGTACATGCAATGTAAACATATACAGCTTTTTAGAAAAAAAAATACTACCGCTTGTTTAGCATTTTTATTTTTGTTCATAATAGTTTTGTGAATATGGTGGCATTTTATTACTATTTAAAAAAAAGCACTGGCATGTTTGCTTACACTTTATCTTGCTTGACTCATCTCAACCTTAAATAAGCTACCACTCCTATTTTAGTATATCTATATATTATTTTCTCTTTATTTTTTATACTGTCTACAGCTATTTTTCAACTGTCTACTTTCATCTCAAAGAGAGAGAGAGAGAGAGAGTCTCATTTTCCGACGTCGTAGGTCAGACCTCTTCATTCATTCAAAAATGTTTTTTTCTCCTTTCACCGTCTGCCACACTACCGCTTCAACTTCAACTGATAATATTATACCCTTGACAGTCAGTCAAGTCAGTATAATATAACAACAACAATGCCCTAGCACAATAGTACAAAACTGTCCCTTTTTCCTCTGTAACCAGACCAAACCAGAAAGAGAGCACCTATATACTTAATCATCAACATCAGTTACCCCAGCCATATACATACATGCATACCTACTATCCACATCCCAACTCACATAACAACAACATATAAAGAAAAAGGACGTCTCTACAGCAAATCGTTCATCTCGTAACCAAAGACCACGCCATCATCATCAACTGCCACCACCTACAGAAGTAATGCACATTAGCTTTTGTGTGTGTGAGGGAGAGAATGGAACACTTGTGGTCTGCATAATAAAAAAGTACATAAGGTGCTGTCACAACACCAAGTCAGCACACAGAGGTTTTTCCTATTCTCATCAAAACTCTGCCTTTCTCTTTTTCACTCTTCTTCTTTATTCTATCCCCATTTAACTTCTGACTTGGCTTAATGTTCTTCATTCTGCTTGAGTACGCGCATTGTCACGATTATTATTCGTGACATGACAAAAGTCTTTATAATCCACAGTCGGTCACACATTACAGCAAAAAGGAAGCAGAAAAGTCACCACAAGTACAAAAAAAGGATATCATCAACTAGGATTAAAGAGGGAAAGAACAACCGCTGCCTGTACTACTTCCCTAGCTGGGGCATGTACATTATAACCGTCTTTGTGCGTGAATCGGAAAACGTGAAGCCATTGATTTTTCTTTCTCTTGTTCTATTACAACAAGTCATTTGCCCAGATTATTACACCTAAAACGTCCGAATGATGATGATCATCATCAAGAGCACGCCAGCATGTTTTAGTAGTGATTGATTTTGTCATGCCACGCTTGACTTTATACTCGACTACTATACGGAACTAATAACTGGTCAAAAAGGTTACGCAGCTGAGAAGAATTTGAGTATCCACATATTTCCCCCCAGATTGGATGGCAGATCATTTATCAACAACATAACTTCATGGTGGGGATGGGCTGTCGACACAATCCGGTGCCAAAAAAAGAGAGTTGAAAATGGGGGAAATGGCAATAGGTTAAAAAGCTAGAAAATTAATACCCAAAAAAAAAAAATTTCAACAAAGACCAGTCACCAGAGCATAAATTGTCAGAGCAGAGGGGCGGTAAGCAAAGAGGAAGAAAAAAATGATTAAATAAGAAGGAAAGCAGAGCAAAAGAAGAAGTAAACAGAGGAATAACAATAAGCGAGAAAGCACATCCGCCGATAAAGATTCAGTCTACCACGGCCGGAAAAAAAGAATATTTTTTTTGTCTGTGTGGTACTAATATATCGTGTGATATGGTCTCAAACTATATTACTTTTATATTATTATTATTATTATTATTATCATCATCACTACCCCTCACATCATTTTTCGAGTGCACAAAATGGAGTATGCTTGAAAATCCACTCTGCAACCTTTTTTTACCCCCATTTTTGCTATTTTATATCCCTTCCTAAACAAAATTTTTATACACTCTTTATATACTTTTTATATGTATGATCCATATTTTTTCATGTGTCTTTTCCTGTTTAGAGTAGTTTTCATTCTATTTTATTTATAGTCTTCCAGAGAGTATGGGTTTTATGATTTTTTATTTTGCCTGTACGTATGACTGAACTCGCTTGAAAATTTACCCGGCCATCATCATAATCATCATCATCATCAACATCATCAAGTCTATTTAATGGCAGCACAAAAGGCTATTACACATATTTGTCATTATTATTATTATTATTATCATCATCATCATCCTCATATCAATAGCATACCATATACCAAAAAAGAAATCTCTTAAACGCGAGCATTATTACTACAACAAGCATGTCGCCATTTAAGAAAAAAGGGTCACAATAACACACTCGGGAAAATGACTAACAGCAATGCACATAGTATCTTTTGCGCTCACATTAATTTTTTTTGCAGAAAAAAATAATGGGATACAAAAAAGCATTATTATTGTGACTCTTTTTCTACTTATGTTATAGGTTAAGTATGGCGACTACACTATTCAGAGAGTTCATTTTGAGTTTGTCCTCCTTTTCTTGGCGTCGCGGCATAATATATATTTTACTCGAGAGAGTTTAAAAAAAATCATACTCATTCGACGCATTTTTGTACATGTCGACTAAAAATAATATTTACATTGTTTGTACTACTATTACATATACAACACACATTATAAGCAAAGCATAATAATCAACTATATTAATCATTTGTACTTTTGCATATCATAATTGTCATCATTATCTCATAATGTACTCATCTTGAATCAATTCTTAAACGCTCATAAAAATTCATCGTAAGATATGATTAAGCACATGGGATGATGATGATACAAGATGCATAAGTAAATACATATATGTAACCAAGTCTAAACATTTTTTGTTTGTTTTGTGACCCAAATCATGGCAATAATAATTTGGAGAGCTTAAACCGATTCTTATACACTATTTTCAGCCAATATACGACACTATTAAACTAGGGAAATCTCTTTCATTTAAATTTATGTTTATACATACAATACAACATAACCGCGCAATTCCCGGCTTTAAAACATACAACATTTGGATGGGAGCTTGCAAAAAAAACAATAATGTTTTTTTTTACTGAAATTTAAGCATCGAAAAACCCTTTTGGCACAATAATGAATATACTTACAAACTATGTACATCTTTTCTTTTCCGACCAACAATAAATATATCATAATAGCATACGAGCACAAACTGTGTCGGAACGGGCGTTTCTAAAAAAGACAACACACACAGACACGGCACATATTTCATGAACAGATACATAGGTATATATTTTTTTCCTCTTCCTACTTTTGACATTAAATCATTCTAATAACAAGCAGGCAGCAGGCTTGTGTGTGTGTTTACAATTCATCTTTCATCCACTCCAATATAATATTTGTGATGTATTTTATAACAGGATACACATTGTGGGCTGCATAAAAATATTCATACATACATTTTCTGTACTTGCTTTTGTTGTTGGTGTGTTTTGCTCTTGACTTGACGGTCCATACCTTTTTGCTCATAAATTTACACTGCGTCTTTCCCTGCCAAACTCCCTTGAGAGAAGAGGAGGGAATAAAAAAACCTGTGCTTTTTGTGTGTCTTTGTGTTTTTTATCACAAAAAAATGCAACTTAAGTAATCTATGACAGGAGAGAGAGAGAGCTTGATATCATACACTAAAAACTACAAGTGATAAAACATGCATTAACAAAATTACTTGTATATATTTTTTATCAACCAGGTAAAATGGCTCAACTTTATACAACCAAAAAGTCTAGAAAAAATACACCAACAGCTTTGCTCTTATTTTATTGTTACTTGTTAGGAGTATATATTGTTGTTGTACGAGTAAATGATAATGATAACATAAAATGGCACTCATATTTTATTGCATACATATGTCTAGAATATAGCAAAATTATGAGAACAACACACAAAAAAAACTGCTGCTGGAAAAACTACGAGTTTAAAACCGCGTCTGTTGTTCTCGAACAATACATAATAGAATAATAATAATAAGATAAGGTAGATCAGAGTGAGAAATAAGTGGCCACAAAATAAAAAGGGCTTAATACATAATGAATACATGTTCACTTTTGGTAAATAAGTTTAGCAGAGATACACAAGTCAAAAGAGTATACTAAATACATAATGTCAAGTCAAGATCATCATGAAAATATATACAAAAAAGAGATGAACCAAAGTCTGGATGATCAAGCTTTTGACTGTTTCGGTTGTTTTGTGTTGCATGCTGTGATTTACAAGTTTTATTTATGTATTTCTTCAGGGAGGAGGAGGGTTGGTATATTTTCGCGTAGGTTGGTAAGTTGTTTTGCCCAACATAGCAGCCCCGCATTCGCTGTTACATCAACCAAATGTAGTTTATTACCTTTGTGTACAAAATGTTCATATCTGAGATCTTTTCTCCATTATTATTATTATTATTATTATTATTATCTGCTTGCACAGTTGTATGAATTTACACAGTAGTAGCAGTAGTAGTAGTAGTAATCACACTTTACACTCACATGACAAGAGAGAATAATGATCTTCATTATTATCATTATACATTACAATACATTACAATACATACAAGAGAAAACCTGGAAAATAAATGAATAAACAACATTTCGTACAAATGTTAGACAGGAGGAGCAGACGAAAGCATTTAAATTTTATGTACTATTAAATATTTGGATTTTGAGTCACTCAAGCCCAACTAAATATTTGATACCTAGGATTAATAATGTACATGTAGACATGTTATACAAAAAGGAGAAGAAAAGACATGAGCTTATTTTATTCGTGATGTGTGTGTGTGTGTGTTTGTGCAGCAGAGAGAAAACTTGTTCTTCATCTGGTGAGGCAGGAGTGGTAGATAAAAGGCAAGATGAGGCGATGAAGATAATTGTGGTTGTGATGTGGATGCTGGCTCATGATGTCTTGAAAAGCTGGATAACTTTACAACACCAGCTTTTTTATAATAATAATAATAATACCACAACTCGCTTTACTTTTGACTTGTAACACGTTCCATGTTGAATAATATTGCTGACTGCGCGTCGTAGTAGTTTTTTGTTTTGTTTTGCATGCATGCATTCATCCACTCACATATACTAAATCTTACAACAACGTCTTATTATCGTAGCAATAGTAGTACTATAAACGTTATCATTATCATCATCATCATCATCAACAACAACATATTATTTTGATGGTATATCAACCAGCCAGTAGAAAACAGTCATTCAAAATAGTTAAGGCGGAGCAAATTTCCCCATTTATTTTTCACTCCTTCCCGTCGTAGTAGTACCAAAGAAAAACAACTTTGTTAGTCCATACATATAAATATTACATAATACTTGTATATGTATATGCATACATATAATTTTCTGTCCACAAACTATTTTATATTCTTATTGACTTTTCCTCCATATCTCGAAACATTTATTTTTGGTCTACATACACACAAAAGTTTATCGTAATTACCATCTGGAGAACAAACACGCATCATAATATCATATCATTTCTCCACATACATCATAAAACCTATTGTGATATAGTAAATGGAATATATGTGCCGTTTAGAGATGGGATATGAGCAACTTGTTTTCTTTTTTTGTTGCCACTTACTTCTCCACTTTTGCCACCACACACACACACAAACAGACACTCCTCTGACTTTGAGTGTTGCTGCTGTTGGAGTAAGATAAGGAAAATCTTTTCACTTGAAACAAACAAAGAAAAGTACTAAAAAGAAGATTTGAAAGAGAGAGAGAGAGAGAGAGAGAAAGTCTTTGAGTGTTGCTGCTGTTGGAGTAAGATAAGGAAAATCTTTTCACTTGAAACAAACAAAGAAAAGTACTAAAAAGAAGATTTGAAAGAGAGAGAGAGAGAGAGAAAGAAAGCAGTGTAGCTCTTTTGCCTTTGCCTCTTTCTATTTTCTCTCTTCGTTTCGTTAACTGCTCAAAAGTAAAACCACATTTTGAAACAGGGACGCATGAACATACAATAATATATTTAATGTATTCTGGCTAAAAGTATATGTACTTACACTTTGACTTTTTAGGTATGCGCACACACACAACAGGGGCCCATATCATAATAATATCTTATTACAACTGCTCACCCCAATAAATTATTCATGCAATCTTTTTTCTCCAAACACACTCCGAGAACACTCACCATATTATACTTAAACAAGACAAAAAAGGGAGAAACATGAGGAGAAAACTGAGACGACCAACAGGCAAAAGAAGAAGTGTGTACACCAACCACCATCACCTCCAACCATCTTTTTATTCTACAAAAAAGGTAAGAAATAAAAGGGAGATTTTTTCTCTCTCCTTCTTCTTCGACACAATTCAACAAATAACCCCTCTCTGGAAAATTCACCGAGGAGCAATCAAGTACACAAGTTCAAACAAAACTGGGTATACGAAATGAAGTAAGGAAGATGTACCGGTTACACCACCACATCACCGCACACCTTGTCATCCCGTTCTCATTTTTGTTTTGCCCTTTTAATACTACGTCCCTTTCTTCATAATAATAATAAAACTCAAGAGAGAGAGAGAGACAGACAGAAACGAGCTGATGGAGGATGTGACTTAAGAAGGAAAGGCTCTTGTAGTCATTTATTACATGATTACATGAATAAGGATAATATTAATATAAAAATAATATTTTTTGTATACATCTATTTTCTCTGATTTGTGTATTATAAAGGTAGACCAACAACTATAGGCAGACTAAACAGACTATCTTTATATAAGACTGATTCATACATTTGCATAAACAACGAGAAACTACTTAGCTCAACACTTTAAAAACTTCTTTGTTTAGACTGGCTGCGGATTGTGATTTTAGAGAAAGAGTATGCTTGAAAGTACTATTGAGTTACTTAAGAGAGGATTGTTGTTGGAGAATTTATATTACGTTAGGGTAGGGTACAATCTTGGCCAGACAAATTGAGAACAACAAATTAGAGTAGAAAATTGGTTGTAAAATGAAAAATCTTTCCTTTTGGAGTCTAAATTTAAAAAAAATTATTTATACATTTAGGCACTTTTTTTTGCTATTTCTCTTTCCTTTAAATATTTAAAAATGCAAAGGTAGAATTTTTTTTGAAAATGTGTGCCAGGTAAGTGTGGTCAGAGCATATAACATATACCTACACACAACAAAGCCTTTTTCCCAAAATGTCGTCTCATTTTTAACTCAAAATTATAATTGCAGTAAAATGCTCTCTCATTGAATTAATGTCATGTTCATGAGAACATGCATACAACACAAAAGAAGACACTNTCATTGAATTAATGTCATGTTCATGAGAACATGCATACAACACAAAAGAAGACACTTTGTTTTATATTTCATCAGCTTGCGGCTATATCATCGTATTGTAGAAGCCTAATGGTTATACATACATATAAACTTGTAAGAATAATATTAGGTATATCTTTTAACGTATCATTCTCCTCAACAAAAACCGTCTCTCCATCTCTCGCTCGTCTTTTATTCTTTTATGCTCTCTGCTCTCTGAGTTTTGAGCTAAAATGTAGAAAATTATGCCCTCAGCGACAAACAAGACAACCGAGCAATTTCTCTGTGTGGCACCCTGCCTCATGCAAAGTTAATATAGCAAAAAAACTCCACACGTCTCTCTAGGAGCAGACCAGAGTACATAAATTTTTGCTCTACTACGTGGCATTTTACTCCACTCCGCACACACACAACCACCACCACCACCACTACTACTATGTCGTCTCATCTCACTCATTTCGATACATGACTTTCTCTTCTTCCCCCAATATAAAGTCCCCCGCATGCATATACTTCCAACTCACTCACAATGAAACTGACAACACATTGCATTATTTGTAGTAAATGGAGTTGACTGATGGTGGTGGTAGAAATATAACAGAGAGCAAAGAGAGAGTGAGTGAGTTGAACATTTTTGTGTGCTCTCTCTGTCTCTCTCCCTCTCTTTGCAAAAAGAGCACGTTGTTATGTGGGAGAGAGAGAAGAAGAGAATTAACAACTGATGAATACATTCATGAGGAAGAAACAAGAACAAACGAACATGTCGGTCGAAGATTTTCCCACCGATCACGGACGACACGAATGGTTCCCCTCATTTCTCTCTCTCTCTCTTTGTAAAAAGAGAAGTAAAAAGAGAGGTATGTTCCTCTACATTATCATCATCGCATAATGCTAATGGACGTGTACTCTTCTTACAAAAGAGCACATAACAACATTTGATTACACAGAGAACGCTCAAGGCGATACTTACATTAGTATAATAGAAATAGATACACAGGTATACATTTACAAAATATATGCATACATGTGTACATTATATGAAATATACACAATAATAATAATAAATCATACAGTAATGATGGACATTTTGCACACAACAACACAACAGTCGAAAACAGAAAATCTTGGTAGACATGAAAAAGAGGTATTTACATTCACCCAAAAAAAAAACGTCTCAACTCAACACACGGCTATTTTATTTGTCACCTATTTATTCCTTCATTACTGACTTATAATCATCATGATCGTTAGCAGCAGAAGCGTCAGCAGAACTATTACTATTACAGTGGTTGGTTGGTGATGCTGATAGTTGTAATAGTAGTATTTTTTTGCATGATGATCATGTTGATGAAGTTTATGACTATTCATCCGACTTTATTATTTGCTCCACCTTATAAAAGTTTTTTGCACACCTGGGTAATCCAATCAAGTAAAAATGTTGGCTTTCAATGTTTCAATGCGGACAAATGGCTCCTCCCAAGCAACACGCAAACACAAAAAAAACACGTTTCATTACATTAAGTATATACATATTTTTTGTATACGCACACAACTTTTTTTGTCCACTTATTTTTTCTAATCATTCAGTATCTTAATACTACCAGTCACAAAAAATGTGTACATTGTCAGTACACAGGTACGATATTTTTTATTCTAATTACATGGTTTCATCATTAGCTACTTCGATACAATGGAAAAATTTGCATAAGGAAAAAAACTTGTACACTACATAAGCATTATAAGAACAAGATTCTTAAGTTGCCCCAACATAAACAAAAAAACCCAAAGATGACGACAAAGTGATGATGACGATGGATCTTCTGAAACTAAAAGGTAAGGTTTGAGGTAATTTGGTTACAAATTTAAGCTCTATTAACATTGTTTGTTTGTGGAAAAATAAAGAGAATATTGTTTTGAAAAAAGTTGAATAATTGCACAATATTTTGTCTTCGAAAAAAAAAATCTGATATTAAATCTCATACATTGTTGTTGTTGTTGTGTTATTGTTGTTTTGCATTTAAATAATCATAATATTTACTCGACGAAAGAAACATATGTTTTTAGTTTATTTAAATTAATTCATTATTCTCAAAACGAGCATTATTATATTTCCTTCGAAAAAAATATTGAATCCCAATTTTAGATTACTCAAAAACACTATTGCATTTTAAGCAAAATACACAAATAATTCCACAATGTACACAAACTTTTAACATATCATATTTATAGCGTGAGCCCACGCGCACATATGCATCGCATCATATTAACGGAACATGCACTTGTTACAAAGAAAAATACATAAACCCATCTAATAGATAGCAAGAGTTTAAAACTTTTCCATCATAAATACTTCGTCAATTTTGTGCAGTGGGGAACTTTCATCATCATCATCGTCGTCGTCATCTATGAATTTTGTGTATGTTGATGTTGACGTGTGTATACGACTGCATGTGCATACATATAAATACATACCCAGGTATGTACCTATATACAATGTCATGTCAGCTTCGGCAAACGAGATCCATACATTATAAACACACATTACTTACATATTATTATTATTATTATTATTATATATTTTGAAACCGTAAAATTAGTCAATAGTGTACACATGTGTTCAAAATATTTACTCAATATAATGAAAATATTTATAGACAGACAAATAACAATAATAATAATAAAACCTTGAAACTACTTTTACCACAGTTTATTTACATTTTACAAAACAGCGCGTGCATTTTTCATGGCTATTTGTCACTAAGAAGGAGCTACCAATAATCTCGTCACGTTTCACTCGTGTTTCCTTATCATAATGCCTATTCAAATATATGTACATTTTTTTAAGCAATTGCATAATTTTTTTTAAATATCAATTTTTCAAAGTTGATTTAAATCACGAATTTTTGTACTCATTCCTTCGAAAAAAGCATATTTATTTTAACATAAGGTTCCAATAAGCTTTCATGCTGAGTTTAACATTTTTTACCACGAATATTATATTATTTTCATATTATTCAATTGCATTACAACCGGACGTACCAGAAAAAACCAATTCGTTTCTTTAAAATTCAAAATTCTCTGATCATATCATTCAATTTCAATAATCCTTCTTTTGTGTTCTTTTTGAAAGAAATTTGCCGCGTTGCCGCCACTATTATTCCACGAGAAATACTCATCTTGTTACTTTTTAACTTTTTATTTAAAAGAAAAACTGTACACGCTTTTTTCTCTCAAGTAATATCATGTTTGAATACAACAAATAATATTTTTTTAAGAAACAAAATTCAATCATGCACATACGTTTAAATAATATATGTGAACATTTTTTTAGTACGGGAAAACTAGAAAAAAAAATTACTGTGATTTATATACATACAACATTTATATAATATTTTGTGCGTATTGCTATTGCTGTAAATATTTTTATGGTCAATATAACTAAATTATTTTACTATACATACACACGCATGCATGCGTTCAGTTGACAGTCAAACACGCAATAAAGATAAGTAATATTTTATTTTTTTCAAAAAGTCCTTCATACATTTTTCACGCATATCCTACTGTTGCTGCCTGATTGATATGCACATTAAAAACATATAAACTTCTTTTTTTTGCATGTATAGCATCTTGCATTCTATTATTGTTTATAGCATAAGACGGTACATGAAATTGACAATTGATTTACGCAGTGATTTATAATATATTTATTATTTAAAAAAACTATATACTATACATTACGTTTATTGCTCATTTGTTGTCAGCCATACTTTCTTACTTTTGCCATTTTTTGCTATTTGAAGGTGATGTAATCAATAAACAAGCTGTTAATTCACGCAATTAATTTTATGCTTCAAAACGGCCCTCTCTCTCTCTCTCTCTGTCAAATTTTTTCTTTGCACAAGTCTCATTCTATCGTCGTCATCATGATAATTGTTATGATGATATACATTACATACATATAATATTAGGTCTAGGTATATTTATCTATCGTATAAGATCATCGGTTTGTGTGTTAGATTGAAGAACAAGCATGTTTGTTTGTTTATTTACACAAGGAATGTGAACGCATATATATACTTATTGTAGTAGTAAAGGTATCTGTATAATAATCATATAGCACGACGTGTATACTGTAAAACATCAAATCAATTATTCACAATACAAAATAATTGTAATTATCCTTATACACCTACCACCCAACGACCTCCCTATTAGCTTACTTTTAACGAGCTGTAATAAGCTTGTAGTGATCCTTAACTATATGGCCATCTTGCTTTTTAAAAAAAAGTTGATTTTTAATTAAAACAAACTTGTCAGCTTGATGTACACTGCATACAATGTATCTATGTTGTTCTGCTATTTATTACATATCTATACTATATAGCCACGCACACACATATTACTACATAATTACAAATATTGTTGCGACGGTGAAGCTATACATATTTAACTTTTATACCTAATAACATTGTTTGATATCATTAGTACGAAAAAAAAAAGTTTTCTGAAATAGACATAATGGTATTGATATAATGATGTTGATGATGACGATGAAGCTGGACGTAACATGACAACAATAATAATTAGTAAATAAGGGATTCTATATACTATAGCCTTATAATTTTATGATGTTCTCTTTTTCTGCTATACATCGCTTCTCTCTCTTTTTTTTAAAATAAAGTTTATATATATCTTTAAATCATTGCCAAATCCAAGTACTTAACAAGATAAGTATTATATATTGAACTATGCTAATTGTATATATTTTTTTTCAGATCCCTCTCCACTTTATTATTAAGGACCTACACACTCACTCACTCAACTAAACTATGCATTATTGGGGCGTGTCAAGTCAAATCAAATGGATCAGCCAAAGGAAGAGAAGAGCAATGAAGATAGTAGTGACGATGAGAGTCACGCTACCACATAAACAACCACAACCACACATCATCATAATCATCATCAGCTTAAAATCTTGCCAATAAATTTAAGTCATGCCCATGCATTGCATTTCCATACAACGCCTGAGCTGTGAGCTGCTGCTGATGGTGATCATAGCTTCATTCATATAATATGCATTAACAATCTCAATATTTATTGCTACAAAATATTTATTATTATTATTATTATGAATATAAAAATAAAGTAGTAGTAGTAGTAGTAGTGACGATGATGATATTTTTTAATAAGCTTGTGTCTTTTTTTCCTTCTTCCTCTTCTTGGCATTTTTTTATCAATTTTATTCGTAAAGGTTTGGCACGGAATAGATAAAAAAGGTAAGATTTGTATATACTCATAAAAATCCAAGGTTGTTTACTCTTCTCTTGTCCGTTTATATGCATATCCCTATTTACTCTTCTTCTTCTTCCATACTTTCAAATTGCAACAATATAATTTCCTTCATTATATTTATATTACATTATTATTATTGTACTGCATCGTACCATACCTACCTAACTTATTTTACTTTAAACATTGTCATTATTCATTATTTATTATTTATTATTAATATTACCTACATGTATAATGTTTTTAAAAATGGAATAAACAAAATATTTACATTTTCTTAAACCACCAAATGAATCGTGTGAGTTTTGTAAATGCACACACTTTTTACGAATGTGTACAAAAACTCATTTTATTATTCCCTACAGCATTTACATTAAAAGAGCACATATGTATCTCTTTTTCGTTAAATAATAATAATAAAAAGTTTTTTTG
>JAHZNC010006022.1:0-30399 GCA_027744095.1 Zhuqinia jingwanae | reverse complement strand
CAGGGCATCAAAATCTACTTTGGTACAAATTTTCAGCCAAATCGAAGGCAAAAAAAATTTGCGACCCTTTCTGTTTCTTTAATAGGTAAGCACTTTACATGCCAATTTTGCATATTTAATTTTTCCCAATATGGAAACAGTATTTGATTTTATGAGGATGATATCGGTATGACGGTCCATCTATCTATACAGCTTTTTTAAGATCAAGAAGGCAGGTCTGGTGGCAGTGATAAAAGTATGAGTTCATTTATAAAAATAAAGCCATGTGCTATGCTTTTTTAAAACATACATACTACACGTATTCTGGTTTTGGTTAGCTCTCTTCTTTGTATCATGCACTGCACTAATATACTGTTGGGGAGTCTTCCTTTTGATGATGACTAAACTCGGTCCTGCTTTACAATGATAAAATATACTTGTGTCAAAACAAGTCGGCAGTGACATAATGTTTAAAACTAATAAAATTTTAACGACAAATTATCAAATAGAAAAATACTCGGTAAGACGAAAATGTCGAATATGGCCTACTGAAATTGCTCTGCTTAGATATATTATATGAAAAGGAATGCGTCAACCTGTTTACGAGTAATCAAATATAATCCACAAGAAATATGACATCACAGAAATTATAATGAAAATGACTGGAAATGTGGAACGCCATGTTCAACCACATTTACATTTGGTATGCTTGATTTTAGTGAATGGATGTATGCATGTTTTATTATTTTGCTTTTATTCGCAGCTTTTCAACATAATCATATTAAATGAATAAAAAGGAAACATCCATAGAGAAGAGAGACTAAAAAGAAAGCGTCTGATGGAAAAGACGGGATACGTAGAATCATAGAACTAACGTTACACAGGTTAAATATTATACAGCAGTTTCATCCAATTTTTACAAATGGACAAAGATAAAAACATTTTTGAGTTTACAATAGATCTGATAATTTTATTGTTGTTGATTGAACATCTCTGGAACATGGAGAAAGCAGCTCGGCGGCGGACAGCTTTAAAGTCATCCATGCGACTTTGGACAAGCATATTTTATTGCACTCTCCCTCCTTCTTTGTCTTAAATAGTAATCTAAATGCGTCATTGTAAGCTACACGAGCTTTGTCTAGCACTGCCTTACGTGTGGGAACCCAGAGAGATACACAGTAGATTGATGAGCAGAAACTTTTAAATAGTTTGCACTTTTTACACTTTTTGCCCAGTTAATAAAATAACTAACCAGCAAGTTAGCTTTCGTGTAAATCGCCCTGCGACGTTTAAAAATTTCCGCACTATCTCTTTCTCTACAGCTCATGTCATAGCCCAAGTAGCTCGTACACTCCGCCCAATCCAAACTTCGACCACCAAACTTGACTAGAGGGCGCGTTTCCTCATAACTCTAGTCGCAGAAACATTGACAAACTGTTTTTGTGTATTAAAAATTAGATCATGATCCAGCGCAAAATCTCGGCATACTATGAGCAATTTTTTCAGGGTGAATATTGAAGTAGTTAGAGACAAATATCGTCTGCGAAGCACACATTGTTGAACACAATGCTCCCTGCTCGACATCCTAAGCCCGTAGCTGTGAGGGTCGTACTTAATCCATCGGTGTATATGGCAAAGAAAATTGGTAAAATAATTCTCACTTCTTCTTTTTCTTATTCTTTTCAATTCTTTTCCAACTGAGTTCCTTACAGGAAACGGTCGGAAACGTTCCCCCATCGAATGGTGAAGAGCTGATGCTCAAACCAGAAGAATCAGATGCAGTCATGGAAAAAGTGCGGTCCCGCGGTGCCGGGAAGGTCTATGATTTTGGAACTTTTTCCATGCCTGCGGGGGCAAACCCCTTCACAGGTATGGGAAAACGGGAAAATCCGGGTTGAAAACGGCGCCGGGAAGATCGTGAATTTTTTAACTTTTTCCATGTCTGTGTAATTATTCCACGCCTGTGCAAGTGGTTCTGATTGCCCCATTTCTTTGGCGAGCATTTTGGTATAGGTTTCCTCTGTTCACATTGAACCCTATGATTCCATTCACTGAAAAGGTGGTAGATTGGAGGTCATTGGTTCACTGCAAAAGATAAATAAAAAAAGACGAAGTATGCTGTTCCTCTTCGTAATCAGTGAACACTCTATCTGATCAGTATAGGGCTGTGACTAACCTCAAAGGGAGCCCACTGTTGTGTTAATGCACAAGCAACAGTATACAAGCAATGTATACTTACAACTTACATAGGTGCATACATAAATGAACTAAACAGGCGACTTATTCTAATGACGGTTAAGAATTTCCTGGTAAAGCGCCATAAATCGTCTGTCTGTTTCTAATTTGACGTTTTGTCAGTTTAATCTACAGAATGATCATTGTATGTTATTATGCTGGGTATTTCTAAATTTAGCCAAATGTTTACTTGAACGAGTAAAAACATGATTAATTGGGTTCTTACTGTCGCAATATTGTTAGCTAGAGCAGAAAGCAATACAGACATTAAATTATCACAATTAAAGTAAAAGGAGCAGACATACTGACTTCGTAAAAAATTTATGTAAGTTATTATTACTGTAATGTCATGTGTCAATACATTACGTTGTTATGTTGGTAAGTATGTCGAGAAGGCTGTGATTGATTTAATTTTGATTAACTTAGACAGCAATGGAATCCGGAGTTCCTTATTATGTATCTGATGGCCTTTTCAGTGTACCTATTCATTATTTATGTGTGTGCACATTATTTCTTTCTGATACCTGAGACTTAACCTTCATGTAGCTTTAATTTGTGAGTTTTGTGTGCTGAGCAAGCATTTACAATAAATCACGGAAAGCCTTTAAAAGTAAATAAATATTTTAATAGGATTGTCTGCTTGAATAATTTGAATTGGAAGTTCTCTGTCAATTAGGTTAATAGTAAAAGTGTCAACTTTTAGCTCCCTGAACCTAAGGATATAAACATACATAAATATAAATAATATAAAGAGCGAAAACTTACTCCCTCCGCATCGCATTACAGAGATAAATATTCATGGAACATCTTAACGTAATGTATTGTAGTCTTCATGTAATTTGACGTA
This sequence comes from Zhuqinia jingwanae, assembly GCA_027744095.1. NCBI lineage: Eukaryota > Metazoa > Arthropoda > Collembola > Entomobryomorpha > Paronellidae > Zhuqinia > Zhuqinia jingwanae. The sequence continues at coordinate 27,338 of JAHZNC010006022.1, read as the reverse complement.
CAGAGATGCGAAATGGAGTAAAATGGATGCAGACAAGTCCTTCGGGTTCCATAATTTTCCTTTTTTTTAAATACACACTCTTCTATCCACATGATGAATCTTATGAAACGAGACATACATATATTCATACGTATGTACTTAAGTGTACATGCATAGTTAAGTTTTAAAAACGATCTTTTCAAAAAAAAAAAACGCTCACCGGTATTAAATGGTCTACAACTTAAAGCCACCAGAGTTACAGCCGCCACATTTTTTTGGGGGAAATATATGTCTCAAAACGTCTGACAAGTCTCTTTTTATTTTTTTGCTGTTCTTGTACAAAGACTGTCTCGTCTCTTATGCTGTCCCATTCATATTATCATCCTTGCCATTGTTATTGGTATTCCGCCGTCTCACAAAAAAAGACACACGACACACTCGCACACACACAAACAAGGATGCTGCAATATTATTTTTAGTTATAGTTAGTAGTCAAGGATTACGATGTAGAAAGAAGGAAAAAGGATATATATTAGCTTACGAATGAGCCTACATCACATCCCTTCACACACAATTTGACGTCTTTATAATACATTGTAAACAACCATTATTGTGCTATTTGTCCTTTTTTGCTTGTCATCTCTCTCTCTCTCCTTTATATAACTTAGGCGCGTAGTAGTAGTTGTACAAAATGAACAGCGTAAGTGATATGTTTAGGTACTTACATCACTTCTTTTTTTAATATCCGTGAATTTACGAGAAATATAAATATCAGTTTGAACATGTTGTGATTGTTATTATGACGTCTTTTTTTGGGTCTTCATTTCGGTAGGCAGCCATTTCCATGACATTCTTTTGATAATTTTATGATATCAATTCAATTCTCAAGACCAATTCATCGCTCAACTGCAAAGTTTCAGAAAGACTAAAAAAACCTTGGCAGTATAATAATAATAATAATAATAAATCGACTATGTAAAACAATGCGTTCACTGGATATTAAGAGCAAATAGGTACAATGTATGTATGTCTCGTAGTGTAGTTGAAACCATTTCGAATCCTTTTTCTTTCTTCATTTTTCCTTGATACTTCCGGCTTTGTGAACAAACAGCAAAAACCGAAACTCTTTCTTTATATATATTTTTTATACATTGCAATAAAAGCTAGAGCATGTATGTATCTCAGTATCAAATTCCATATCTCTCTCCTTCTCTGGATATTGCTTGTGTAATAAGCTGAAAGGGATTATTTTATTTCAAATGAATTGTCACAGAAAATAAGTATGATTGCCAGTGATGTAAAAGGTCGAAAGATAAAGGTTAACGGAGTATACTTGAATCTTCTTTTTTTTTTGTAAAAACATAGGTATACTACATTGTAATATCCGTTCTATATATTTTTTCCCACTAACAAAATTATGTTGTGAAAGTAAGTGGACACAAAAAAATATCAAAATTTGGTACACAGATTTATTTTTATAAAGTTAAAGTTAACTTTCTACTGAATTCTTATACAAGTAATACAGCGCACAGCCAGCACTTTTATGATAAGCTGGGTTCAGCATGTTTCATGTTGGCTTATATAATAATATTATTATTATTATGTAGCAGAGTCAAGAATGATGATAAAAATGATATAAAAAACAATGCGATGTTACCTAATAATATAAGTTACTTTATTACTTAATGCAATTGAAGATCAAAAAAACAACAATGAACAGTAAGATATTATATCATTTCATTGTTGTTGTATGTCAATATGTTCGTCTTCATAGAAGCACGTTATTGCCAGCATAAAGTCGAGATGAGATAGGATGAATACTATTATTATGATTATAAGCTTATCTTTCTCAAAAAGGGATCAGGCATACACATACTACTACATACTTGGTAAACTGCAGTCAAAAACTGCACTGCACCAACAACGCTGCTAGTATAGTAACATAATATTATCTTGATTGATCCTTTTGTTTTAGCGAACGACATGCGATGATGATAAGGTTGAACTTTTGGATCTTGCTACTACATTTTTTTATATAAATATATTAACTTGGTTCGTAACCTTCAGAGCAGTTGTTCAACAGTGTATGTGTATAGGTATTACATACATACAAATATGACTCTAGCACACTGGTACCGTGCTCATTGCATTTTTATTATTATTATTATTATTCAGTCATGTGGGGACAAAATCTCTTTATGCATGTATACAGTTCATTGCGTTGTTTTTTTTATTGCAGGCTAAAAAAACAAGAATAGCAACAGTCATCATAACAATGAGCTTTCAAAGAAGTTTAATATAAACATGCGATGCGTGTGTACATTTGAATGTATATCTGTCTGTATAATGTGATGTTATTACAATAGTTGGCAAAACCCAGAATGAAATAATTTGCCATATAGTGATAGTACGAATCACCAATGCTATCCACGTTTATGTTGTTCAGATAGATGCTAAATAGCATGAACAACAACAAAGGTAATGTAATAATATACCATCTATCTCCCTCTCTCTCTCTCTCTCACTCTCTCGCCTTTTCATTATTTGTTTATCATATCGCATCACAACAAGCATTCATTATTGTCGTGTTGCATTGACTTCCTACTTGTCTGGGAATTACCAAGATCGCCCATGTTCCCTTTTTGTATAGTGTTTGAATGAATTACATAATTGCTTTTTATAACTTACCTATTATAAACGCGTGCGTGTGTGTGTGTGTATTTATAAGTAGAGAAAAACATTTGCATGTGAATACATCTTGATGATTTTTACATCTTGTTTGTAATTTGCTGTAAAAAAATGGTACTTGTTATTATTATTATATTACTTCTGCTACTGCACCCAAAATATTATCGCCAAAAATCCCACAATTAATAGTTAACTTGCAGAAAAATACTTGTTCCCCGCGAGTGGATTATACGCGACAAAAGTTCTTGTAACTCGAATCTAGTGGCAAGCATTTTGGAATCAAATGGAAAAATGTAACTGTACATTGAACAGTAGTGCATGTTTTGTAATTCAGGTTTGGCCAACGCACACACAACTCCAACTCCACCATCGACATCATCGACACCAACACAAAATGTTAAAAAAAGAAATTATTTATGAGCAAAAATGTTGGCAACATGAAATGATGATGCAAATGGAAAACACAATGACGCGATGATACTTCCAGGGATTTAAAAAAAAAGAAATTGATATTCAACCCTTTTCCTGCTCCCAAGATGAATGATTGAAACCATATTAGTATTCAGTTATCCAATGTAACATACGTTACTGGAGTAGATAATACTTTCTTAAGCAAGAAATTTAAACAAAGAGCACGCTTTAAATTGTCGTAAGTGTAGGCATTTTTGTGCAATATTTTTTAGAGACAATTATGTAACCTCATTGACCATTAATCCCTTGTGTACACTCTTATAAGTATTGAATGACTATGTAATAAATTAATAAACCATCAAAGCCAAACACGTCAGATGCTATTTAGCTGGATTCTTATGCCTGCCATGTGTGGTTGATTAATTTATATTACAATGATTTACTGAAGAGGAATGATTTTTAGTGTTGCATGTGGGAGAAATTATTCTTTTCTTCGTATTTTCCTATGGCAGAATACATATATCTCGATACGTTTATTTCGTAGTTTAAAAAATATATAAATAATAATAATATATCAACATAATAATGAATGAGTAGAAATTCAATGTTGTAACCATTACATGTAACTTGGGTAATAGCAAAAAAAAGTACCCGTGAAAAGTGAAATAGGAACTTTATGCCCAACAAGTCTTTTGACCTACTCGTCGTCTGCAATCGAATGATGTATTACTCATCAGTGCCCTGCTGTTAGCACACCGCCGCTGATACCAGGCAATATTACTCTTTCACAAATTTCCGGTTCATTCCCAAACGAATGATCACTGGCATGATATCTTACAACTGTTGATGGGAGTTTATTATTTACATTGCAGAGCGTACACACGTAAGCGCTGGAGCTATTATCTCGATATGGTGTGTGGCCACCTAATTTTCTTGACAACACGCATATCACATGGAATATCCATAACCGTTTGATGTAAGTAGCAGTGTGCCCCATTAAAAATGGGGAAAAGGACTTGAGAGTAGTTCATTTCCTTCATCAAAAGGAATTCTATATCGTTTTTACTTGATTCCCAAAATGAATTGTACTACAACTACCGCTATTTAACTAGATATCTCTAATATGCAGAACAAGAAAGTGTACTATGACTTGCACTATAACCTTGTTACTTGTTTTAGACACAGGCAAATGTATAAGAAAAAGAAGGAAAATCGAACATTTCTATTCATGGTAGGGTTTCGATGAGACGCCCTTTTTATGTTCCCATGAATTCTGATTTGAATCCTTTTTTTCCTTGAATCTTTGTCTTACTGCCTCATACCGCATGCATGAGATGAAATGATGATGCATACACTAAATGGGTTATTGCATTATACATAAACTATACAGACATGTTTTGTAAGTGCACATGTGTGTTATTAAAGGTTAGGTATACTTTCCTTTCTACTACGATTATACATATATATATGATGTATGTCCGGATCGCATGTCATACATTTTATGTTATGTACTGAAAGCTTTTTGTATACGTAAATACATAAATAATTTCATCTCTCCCTCATTTATTTACAATCTTCTCTTTCCTTTTTTCATCTTTCATGTAGCCATTATGGTGGTTGTAAGGGTAAAAAGAGAGATGTGAGAGAAAAACAAACCAAGTGGAGGAGGCTCGTCAGTAACGTACAAACTGACACCACTCCACAGTGAAAGGCGAAAAAAATGAATCCAAAGTGATAAGTTGAACCTGCACGAAGTACAATTTCCTTTCCAAGTAGTTTGCTTGCAGTTGTACCAGCAGTAGTAGCGGTAGCATCAGCACCACTACCATCATAGCACCAGCACCACCACTCCTATGTAGCCATTCATGAAAAAAGTAGATAGAGAGAGAGAGGCAACCATATGTGTACGCTTATACTTATGTACGAGATACTAATCTAAGATGAGCCGTTACATACATTTTCCCTCTATCTCTTTCTGTGTGAAGAATCTTCACTTTACCCATTTCAATATAAGATGTGTGGCCATACTAACTTGTATATATACAATATATGTACTGGCGTATAAATTTCAGGAACACAAAAAAAGTTTTTTTTTCGTTTTTTTTTTATTTCTTCTCGGATGGGCTATATTATATATGTATATACTTGGACAGATGTAAAGTGCTCACGTACTTGAAGCAAGCCATTAACTGGGAAGTATCGTTTATCCGGAGAGAATGTTGGGGAAAGAGCATGCTCGTTCCTATTTCTGGGAGAAAGGCACAATATCGACGGCCGGACTCGGAAAACCTCTTAACTTTCACTCACTCATACACACACTGTTTTTATTATGAATGTATGTATGCATGTATATACATATCATTATTATTATTATCAACATAATATCATCAGTACATATATGTACTCATCATAACGGAATGCATCAATTCTGTCTGTGTGTGCGTTTCCAATGAAAGGAAGGAAGGATGGCAACATGGGGACTTAAAAAGTGAAAAAGAAACTTTTCCAGTTTATTTGCAGCAGCTGAATCGAAAACACACTCGGGATTCGGGATACATAACATGGTACAAGCTCATCCCATGTTGTTTTTTGCTTTTGAATGTGATATTATGTTACCATATATGAAAATTGTTTAATTGTTGTAAAGAAGCACCTGGCCACTGCTACTATTTACATGCATACTACGTGCTGTAGAAGCCGAATAAAATCTTTGCAAGCAGAGACACAAAAAAGTTTTGAAACACGAAAATGTTTGTATTTACGTAGAAACGAAAGAAAGTCATGTTTTCTAATCATAACAATATCATATCTCCATATTTACACAACTTTGTTTTTTAGTAGATTCATATGTATATAAGGATTTTGTGACTGCTTACCTACGTGCATACATATGTAACAATGTATAATCAAAAAATAGAGTATACAAAATTGCTCGATATACATGTATTTATGTATAAGTGCAAGAATTTACTACTAGTAGTAATATGGTAGGTTTATGCATATTGCTACTGTTGCCAAACAGCAACCTGGAGAGAATCATAATAAGTCTGAATTTCCCACTTCTTTCATGTAATAAAATGCGGAGGGAGAGGGAAAGAAAAGCAGAGAGAGAGAGAGAGAGCAAGAAAGGGGGAGAGAGTGTCGTACCATGAACTTACCATCACCAATAACACAAGCTCAAAAAATCCATCTAGCTGGAAGGAGAAGAAGACCAGGAAAAAATCATTCCGGTAAGTTGACTAAAAAGCTTGAAGCATGAAATTTTCCACATATGTGTGCGAAAGGTAAAAGAAAACTAACATTTTTTTTTGCAACTGCTGATGCTTCCATATATAGCATAGCTAAATTCAAGTTATGGGTGCGTGTGTGTGGTGTAGAAGATTGGAAGGATGAATAAAAATATATGCAGAGTATGTAAGCGTGTGTGCATAAATATTGTTATAGGTCCAAAATGTACATACCTTTTTATAAAAATTTGCACACATTCTTTAGCTCTCTCCTGCTCTCTCTCTCTCTCTCGTTCAAACTTGCTTTTTCAAGCAAGCGTTTCTCTTAGCATTACTCTAGGTAGTGGTGGTAACAGGAGCAGACATAATATGTGCATTACTCTCTCAATAAAATGGTTCAACTATTTTCTCTCTTTCTCTCTCGTTCTATTAGATCAGCATTTTCTCTATGGAATCTCTCGAGAAATTTTGTGGAAACCGTCCTACATTTTCCTACTGCTACCACTTCTACCACCACCGCCAAACTACTAAAAATATACATACACACTCATCAGTTTCTTCGTCATCAACCACCATGATCGTTCATAATAACAATCTAAAACTGTATAGTACACATATATTATGTCTATGACCATCCATGTGTACATAAGTAGGTGGGTACATATGTACATATGTAACTTGTCTTCTTTTGTTACATTTAACTTGTACCAAAAAAAGTATAAAGCTTTTCCTCGCTCTTCTCCTCCTATTTCTTCTATACACATATACAATGAGCATGACATTTATGTACTTTTGACTTGTACAAGTATCACGGGTTCCACATTATATTTCCTTCTTACATTGGATTTTAATGCACTTTTGTCGTTTCTATGAATGTTTGCTTTTTGGCCCTCCCTCTGCAAATTTCACGAATTACCGTGTTATGCACTCAAAGCTGTATGATCCATATTTCTCACAACCCCTCTCCCAAACTCTCGATCTTTCGCTTTCTCTCTCTCTCTCTCTGTGACATGTGTAAGGTGAGATAGATAAATATATCTATATATGTATGTATCTTGTATATATACACACACATTTCGTACAGGATTCTAACAATGTATACCTACACACATCTATACGCTCGACACACAATTCCCATGGTTAGATGAATATTACCTACACATTACTTGTTATATATTATGTAGACTACTACTACACATCATGCATATATTTATATGAAAAAAGCTGAAGAGAATAATAAAGTAGGAGCAGAATGAAACTTTTTCTTCTTTCTTACAAATGATAGGTGTGTAGAGGCATTTCCCCTTTCCTACGCTCTATAACTAACCACTATAAAGAAAACAACTCATATACCTAGCTAACGTGGTGATGCTGATGCTGCTGTTATTCCTTGGTGAGCTTACTTTTAGTTTTCAGGTCTACATTCACAAAAAAATAAGGCATCACCATCTCAAACAACAGTGTGTGTGTTTAGTGCGACGTGTCCCCCTGCTGATACTCAGGTAGCTGAACACGACGGCGGCAGGGTCATAGCCACACACACACACACACACATTCACACAAAGCTCTTAATCTCCAAGCTAAAAAGAGCTAAATTCTCGATAAAACTTTGTGATATGTGTGGATGGCGATTGCAGTAGTATCCGAACAGAAAAAAACAACCTGTCCATATACCTTTGTGCCGAAAGACACACACAGACACACACATAAAGGTGACCAAAAAGAAGAAAAAGAAGAAGAAAACTCTGCGATGCATAATACACTTGCTAAGTAACGACAAAGCAGTTACAGTGTACTTTCATTGTATTTTAAATCTTTAAGTTATTTCTTATATATATAGAACTGCTACTATCACCACTGCCGGTGCGCATAGCCACCCTCTAAGCGAATGCTATGAATCCAACATCCCACTTTCCAAAGAAACAAGGTTACTAAAAAAAGTAAAAGGTGAAATATTGGAAAGCAAGGAAAATGTATATCCATTTTGAAACTTTTGTACTTTGTACATTTGCTTTTTAGTAGCAAAACATTCATTGCTTTTAGTTTTCTTTTTTTCTTGTAGAAAAGTAAGTTGTACTATTGCATTGGAAAATGCCAATAAGGAAAATGGGTTTCCACTTTATGTTTGAAGGTATACACGTATGTGTGGGCTACATCCCATGACACGGTCAGCTTTTCAATAAAGAAATAAATTTTATATGTATATCTGAAAGTGTGTGTGAGAGCGCGTATCTTTTTTTAAAGAGGAAGAAGAAACCTTCTTTTCCCGCAAAAAATGAGAGAAGTTCCAGAACTCCTAGTGTCGTTTTATCTTTCAAACTAACCGCCAAACATTACAGTATCACTTGAAATGTACTTGTTCCTTTATGAAGCTCTCTGTTATCACAATCACCAGGAAATAATGGTACGAGACTATACTGAAGAAAAAAGATTGTATGTAGGAACACCATGCAAAGAATAAGAACACTCCTCGTGTCTCGTGTATATGACATTTTATTCTGGAACTAGCTTATCAATTCTTCAAATCGCTATCTTATTCTGTTTTTATCAAATAAAGATTTTTCCTTCCTTGTATCGCTTGCAGAAAACCTTATGTCTAGTTTGTGTGTGTGTGCTTTTCTTATTATTTTGTCATATACTTTTATATGTGTACACATAGGGAAAAAATGGGATACAAGTTTTTTATATATAGATTTTGAACGCGTGGTACATGTCTCTCATTCACGTATGGTTACCACGTTTTTTGTACAAGAATAAGAATCAGGAATACCTTTGAGCATAACTTTACTTTTGAGCAAGTTTCATGAGTTAAACACGAGGAAAAGATGGAGAACAGGGAAGCCTTTTCCTGTGAATGCCACAAACATACAGAAACACACATACAACTATTCCCACATACAAAAGTGAAGGACTTTGAGAAAAATATAAAGAATATTAAGGTGTTACTGCTTCTACGCCGGTATCATGCATATAAACATACATGTAATACGTACATGTAGTACTGCACACGTTACACCAGTATTATTACTACACGGATAATAATGTTTAATATACATTTTTTGTAAGATATGTAGCACCATACATACATAGATATGCTTTAACATTGTTTGAGAATTGTAAAGAGAGAAAACGAGAAAGAAATGGAAAATAGAAAAAAAGTCCAAGTTTTTGGAAAGTCCGTTAGTACGGAAACAGGAAAATCATATGAAAACAGCACAAGAGGAAAAGGGATGGAATGAAAGAAAGACGACTGGGGTAACGATTATCTGTAAAATTATGCATATAATTGATATATATTCATATTTAGAGAGAATGTGTGAAAGAAGTGAGGGATATATATATGGATGCGTTATCGTTATGCATACATTTCACTCATTTTACCCTTTCTTTCCGTTCTGAAAACATTTGATCCAAGCCCGTGCTTTTCTCTGTTTCCTTCTCAGACAGGAATATGAATATTAGTAATACACACACGCATGCATGCACACAAATAGACTGTCTTTTGTGTTGGACTGGTGAAAGGAAAGAAAGAACGAGAGAAAAAACAGGAATGATTTCTAATTTTCATCGGGTATACACAACCAAACACACACATACACAAAGGCTCTTGTTATTTTACTAGTGTGCTCTCCCAGAATATAAAAATAATAGTAGTAATAAGTGTAGAGGAAAAGGTAGTAATGTAAAGAAAGTTTTTGTTCGGTGGTGGGCCACTAATACCCATATATATTGGAACACATCATCATCTCAAGTCAGGAAAGCACATGCAAGGCTCCGGATGAATTGGAATGACTTTTGTGGCAATTTTGTTCCTGCTGTTGCCACATTACTTTTGTGTTTCTGCGTCCACAATGCTCTGCCGTCACTGCCGATAATCAGTTCTCTTTGAGAGCGTGTAGGGATGTATATAAAGACGTAATACTCTTTCAGATCTTCGCTTCCCCTGCCATGTATCCTAATATATAAATTATAACGATAATATAACTATTCAGTTGGGTTGTTTGGTAGCAGTTGGAGAATGTGACTCCTGGATGGCTCGTAGCTCATTCCGTTCGCTACATGAGTTTCCTGATGACAGTAAAATTAACAAAAACAATGAGAGACATGGGATGACAGAAAGTATAAAAACAGTACTCAGGACACACAGAGCGGGGAGAAAACTATCCTCTCGTTTTTTTTACTATGAAGATCGCTGACAGATAGTCACAATAATATATGCATGCATCGAGAGAGAGACACGACAGGACGATATGGCAATAGTAAAAGCGACAACGCTTTCATATTTCTGGAATTACAACACCACTGCCACCACTGCTTCTGCCGCCAACACTTATGTTTTAAATCAGTAAATCCATTGTAAGCCTTCGCAAAAGTCTTGCCTTTTGCGATCGCATCTGTTGTAATGGAAGAGATAAGTTCAACCTTTTTCAAATTCACCCTAATCACGATGATGGACAGACAGGTATATAGTCTGCTGTGACATGGCATGTCTGGCTTAAAACAATGTTTTTGTTTCATTTGCTAGAAGCATTTTGTAGAAAAAAGGACATTGTGAAAACAGGATCGTTGCATGTTTCCAGTTTACTTATATTGGTTTCATTCGAGAATGATGCGATGATAATGATGAAGATGATGATGATTATGAGAAATGCATAGCGTCACTTTCTCCGTAGAGTAAACAGTAGTAAAAATATTTTTTCCTGCTAGCAAGCATCCTCCTCTCCGCATGGAAAATCAAGTAACATATGAGAGCCTTATTGTGAGAGCGAACATGGTTGGAAGAACGGAGCCCTTTTCACATAAAGTCACAGTTTCACTATTTCTAACAACGAATTTGAGAGAGAGAGGGGGGGGGAGAAAAAAGTGAAGGAACTCGTAGTGGTTGGTACACGTAGGCACACACACAGACACACATGTACAAAGACAGACATAGCATGGAATATGAACCAGCATAACACATAATATGTATAGAAGCTACATATATACATATAAATAATAAAATACTAAACATACATTCCTTTTTATATGGATTCAAAGGAGGGAACACAGAGAATCGACTACTATTACATTGGACCAGAGTTGTTCTCTTTCGCTTGGAAACTGTTATTCTACTTTGCTGTTCCTACACTTCCTTCTGTTGAGCTTACTGACTCAAGCTAGGGCTGGCAAAGAGAAAGAGAGAGAGAGAGAGAGAGAGTAAAGTTGAAACCAAGAACAGCAGGGTACGGTGAAGCATCCAGTAGAGTGAAAGTACAAGCATAAGAGAAAGAAGAAGCAAATGTGCTCATCATCATCATCAAATCCACACAAGTATAAGCAGAACAGGCCCTCATATTTATGTGCACCGTAGAACACACACAAACACACTCACAATTTTTAGTGAGAAGACGAGAGGCGAAGAAAAGGAACAAGTCTTCGCGAGGAGAAAAATTCTCGGCCTCTTCTCATGCTCACATGTTTCAGTCGCCTCTGAATATTCGCAACATCCAACAAGAATCTGCCCACCTTCTCCTTTTCTCTATTTTTCTTGTCTCCCTTTCCTCAAGCCATATAAATATAATATATATATATTATATTATAATAATAATATTTTTTTGTCGTGCCATTATTATTGTTATTATTATGTATTATTATTATTACTACGCTGCACGTTGTTGCCACTGCAGTGTAACTATTACATGAACAAAATAGTAGGACGACAAGCTGCAGCATCTTAAAATTCCTCTCCCTCATATTTTTAACTAAATAGGAGAGAGAGAGAGAGAGGGTATACATAAATCCTGCGCTTTCTCATGTATAATACATTTAGTCTACTCACAACAGAGCGTGTATGTATAAATAAAACACGGAGCAAGTGAACCAAAAGAATAAAAAAAAAATATTGCACGCTTTTTTTATATACATTTAATAATAAACCCCTTTCACTCCGTGTGTGCGCAAACAAAGTACCCCCCATCCTCATAATAATACATACGCATGAGTATTACATTACATCAAATCATCATCAACTCATGTAACAACTGTCTCAGGGTCTTTTTGCAGTATTTATATAGGTAATCGTATATAATAGATCACAACAGGCACATGGCTAATAACATTATTGCAATAAAAAAAATACAATAACAATACATATCATCATCGCCGTGGGTAGCTAATCAAGAAAAAAATGTATAAATCATTGTATAGGTTCTTTGTGACTCTTTGATTTACTATTCTATTACACACTTTCATAGGCAAGGCAAAATAATAGAAACGCAAAGTCTGTGTGTAGTAGTAGCGAGTGAGAGAGATAAACTAAAAACTACAACGGCAGCCGGAGCCTATTGTGAATGGCAGTGACGGTGGTGGTATGTATACTACTATGTACATATATAAAACATAATAACATAACACGCTTTGCTTCTTGCCGCCGTTGCTACAGCTACTGTTCCGTTGAGGTTCAACTATTATTCTTGTCAACGTCGTCCTCTTCTTCCTTCCTCATCCTTCCCATCGTCATCATCCTATTTTCGCCGTCTTTTTGGAATCAACAAAAGAAGCAGAAAGAGAGGGAGAGAGAGAAGGAAATACACACCACTCCTTGCAAACACGAAACATAATATACACATTCACGCTTGGGTTATGTTTTATTTTTGCTCAGTGTGCTGCTCCTATCGAAAACCCGTACAAAAAAGCACGGGGATAAACTCACATGCTCTCTTCGCTCACTTTGCTCAGTCATTTTACCACCTCCAACGGGACTTGTTTCGCAATTGCAGTGTGTGTCTTGTGTGAAAGTACATAACATAATAAAAATAATAATACTTGTCTGTCCAACTTCATCAAGTTCAAGCAAAATGGCAATGTTGTCATCATACATACAAGTAGTAGCTGTATCGCATCCCACTCAATTGTTCTCGCTCTCCTCGTCCCCCTCTCTCTCTCCGTCTCTCTCAAGAGAGTAACGTAAATATATTGCTGGAAGACAGATTTTTACAAAGTGTTAACCTGTTTTATTATTTTTGTTTGTCTTGTGTTGTTGTAAAATAACCCATACATTATAACATACCAGGTGTGTGTGTGTGTGTCTCTCTCTCTCCTGGTTGGTATATGTTACAAAATAAGCCCGGTGTACATGAATCTATTTAAATGGAGCAAGTATGAATGCAGAGGCTTACTTGCTGGAAACATTTTGAATTGCTTTGCTATCAAGTTGTAATATTTTACTTGTAATTGGCATGGTACCATGAAAAAAGAAGCCCAAAGCGTAAAACGGTGCGCAACAGTAATTTTGAAGCATGTATATATTTTATATAATACGCCCATATAAAGCAATAAACAGACAGGGAGAACATGAAGATTGGAGTTTTTTTTAAAGAAAAGAAAACCAATTCCACAGTTCAATTGAATACCGTCACCACCATCCTCCTTATATCTTTTTCTCGTCATGATTGCCAGCGCCAATTCGTTCTTGAGCAAGAAAACAAGAATAAGTAGGAAAAAATAAGCGAGTAGAAATAACAAATTCAATACCAGAAGAAATAAACTGAGAGGCGGAAATAACGGATTTGAAGAAGAAGAAGACGAAGAAGAAGAAGAGAGACTGGGAGAGAAAAGGAGGAGGAATAATTCAGAATGCAAGTTTGTCGTGTACCGTTGAAGCAAAAGGAACACAGCAAATAGCTGAAAGACATCATATATCACGAGAGAGCTGGCAATGCATCACAGGCCTGGATGGGTCTGCTGTCTTCCTTGAGTGTACCACTGGAGTGAGCATGCTGGTGGTACTGATGATGATGATGAGACACTGGAATTGGTACAGTAACAGCAGTAGCACCATCAGAAAACATCTGAGTGTTCCATGTGGTGGAAATATACTGAGAAAGAGACAAAGCCAGAAAGGGAAAACATTCCAAGTAAGTTTCAACGGATCATTTCCAACCCCATCAGTTGTCACAATGGGAATATGACTGGACAGGACAAAGAATACAACCAAGATTGGCCACGAAGAAAGGACTCGAAGTGAAAGGACACTTTTCACATATTGTGGAGTACCTATACGACATATATATACGACATATATATATATATATTTGCCTGTTTCTTCAACAAATTCAAGTATATACTTAAATGGATGATGTAACTGGTGCAGGCAGGTTGAAAACACAAATTCTTACATACATTTGAAATAGAATAATGGATAACAATGGCATACATGGTATACACATAAGGACAAAGTCAGAAACAAATACTAAACTATATACTTATTCACATAGAAGTTGGAGGAGGTCGACGACAAACATTTTCTTATACAATTCTGTCCACATTCCAGTATCAAATGCGCGTACTATCAGTTGTTTTAAAGTATAAGAGGACGGCAAGTAGTTAGCCGAAAAACAAGGAGAGAAAAGAAGAAGGGAGGACAGAAAAAAAACAAAGAAAGTCCATTCTGTATCTCTCTCTCTCTATCTCTCTACTTACTTGTATGAAAAAAGGAAACTTGAATCTTGAGCATTGACTTCCACGACCATCCCCACAACCGTCATTTGTTTCCACCAAGTTGGATTCCTTTTAGTGACAGACCAAATCACCTAGAAGAGAGAAAAGAAAGGAGGAATAAGAAGGGAAATTCAAGGATAACATATTATACCAAAACGTAAACACATAGCCAGTAGAGAAAAAAGTGTACATTTGCTGTTGACAAGAAACCCTGGAAAAAAGAGAGCAATATCTCCCACACTTATTATTATATATAAAAAATAATACAGATACAGAAACCGAGTATTTCACTCATTCATTTGTGGAAATGCTGCTGCTGCTTCTGTGGCGAGAGAAAGGAGAAGAGAGACAAACGGGTAACGAACGGGAAAGTCAGTAAGACGAAAAACGAAGAAGCAGAAACGAAAAAAAAGAAGAGAAATAAAGTCAGAGAAAGTAGACGGACAAGCAAAGACAAACAGATAGATGTACGCTGTATATATAAGTAATAATAAAGTCGTAATATAAAGTTTATGGGAACTACATTACTGGAGTATCTAGCGGTATAGAGGGGGAAAGTACAAAAAGAAAAGTAAGAAGAGAGAAAAAACCTAGAGAGAAAATGTTGTGGTAGTGTGCGTATTTACGTGTGTGTGTCTCCTTCGGTCTATAAAAACAGTGCTTTTATAAGCAGAAGAAGAAGAAGAAGAAAGCCCAAGAAGTAAAAAAAAGAGAGGACCAAAAAATATATGTACTGGTGCTAGTTAGCAGACAACGACGCTACTATAAACTGCTGCTGCACAAAATCTCCACAGAAGAAGAACAAGTTGCTCTCCGGATCCCATCCACTGCTGCTGCTGCTGTTTTGTACAAAGAATTTCACAGCAAAAAATGTTTACAAGTGCGGCTGCTACTGCTACAACTAGTACTGCTGCTGTGCAGTTTTACTCCTTTGACAGGATATTATAAATACAAGGGTACATTTGTTTTGCAAGTCACAGTTGTGCTCGATGCTTGCTCAGTGCAGGTTGTGTGCACAAAACACACACAAACACATACACACAGACACACTCGTCCTCTTCCACTCCAATCCACAGTCCACATTTTCTAGTTTACACTTTTACTCAATTAAGTAACCAGCACAGCAAAGAAAGAAAGAAATGTATACACGTGTATTATTTATCTGTAAATTTTAGAGTTTTAAGTGCATTTACTACTACGCCACGACTTATAATATATACGTATATATTATAGGTATAGGACAAGTAATGATCCTAATAGGATAACAAGAAACACACAAAAGATTTACAGGAAAAGAGATTCACTAATATTAAAAGTAAATCCATGTTGTAAAAAAAATATATCACTTCTGCAGTAAACAAAATCTCTAAATCTAGCTTTAACACGTGCGTAAAAGAGAATCACAAAACAGAAAAAAAGGTGTATGTGCGATACTACAAGAGAATCAAAGGGAATAAATGGAGAAAATAAGGAGAAAACACGGTATCACCAAGTAATCTTTTGCTAGTCTGTTTGTATTATTTTTTTTAAAGTATGTTTATCAAGAAGGGGCGGCGCTGCTGCTATTTTCATTTATCATCATCACAAATACCATCAGGAAAAAATACTCACTAGGACGAAGACAGCTCAAGGTTTATATACACATTCTTATTATCTTGGTCGGTTTTGACAAATCACTCTCACGCTCTCTCTCTGTCTCTCTGTCTGTGTCTTGCTTTTATTTTAAATCAAATTATTATAAAAAAGAGAGGAAGAAGCTGGATTTGTACTTTGTACCATATTATTATTGTTATATTTATTCTTAGAGATTGAGCCCGTCTGTGAGATCAAGACCAAGAAAAAGATACATGCATAGAAATATATAAATATTTATATATATATATATATATATATATAGCGAGAAAACACGGTTGTTGAAATAATTTGTATTATTCTTTCAAGTCCAGGGAGAAAACAAGAGAATTTTTGATAACGAGGGTAATAATGTAGGAAGAATAATAACCAGTTTTTATGTGAATAGCAATATATTGTAATGTGGAAAAGTCTGTAGTATTGATATAAAGCGCACATACACAAAAACATTTTTACTATCATTGTTAGCATTATTATTATTATTAGGTATTAAACATAGTGACTATATCGGGTACAAAAACAAACAGCAACGTCTCTCTCTTTCTCTCTGTCTGTCTCACTGGAGTGAACTAATAGGATCATCATTAGAATTAGTATTATTACTACTATTTGTTACACGTAAATTTTACGGAAAAAGTATTAAATAACTAAAAACAGCTAATTTTCTACATCAGCAAATATAAAACATCCTTTTTCAAAACAAAAAATGGTAACCAAGTAAGAGAAGACGAAAGGGAAGAAGAAAAATAAACAAACGGGATACAGGCATAAAATAAAACATGAATCCTATGCCAATACAGAATATATACAATACAAATCTTCATCATAATTAACCACACTTTTTTATTTGAAAAATTAAAGAAACAAGAAGAAGTATAATAATAATAATAATAATAATAGCAACAACTACAATAACACCAAACAAACAACAACAACACCAATTCTCCACCAACTTTGTTCTTTCATGAAATTTGCAAGAGAAGAGGAGAGAGAATATTATAAATCATGAAACAATCTTACCCTTTTCTACCAATCTAAATTATTTCTACCAAAAACCTTATTCTCGTTGTCTTAAATATTTTGTAAAAGGATCAAACCTAGATCCACTTAACCATATGCATGTAAAAAAAAACTTATTAAACTCAGAAGAAGGAGAAGAATAAATAAACTTGTAAGGAAGGACATTGTTGACGCTTTTCAAAAAAAAATCGTGAAGTATTAAAAAACAATGTTCGTCAAAATAAAAACATTTCTTTTTTTATTGAGAGATTAACAAACTACTAGACAAATATACATATATATCTACATACACACATAAATACTTGCATAGCCTCCGAAATGAAATAGTCTGAACACTGACAGGATATTTTGGAAAAGAGTATAAAAATATCATACTAAGAGAAAAAAAACTACTACTATATTATAACTACAACTAATAATAATATTAATAATAGGTAAGCTACAACAATTACGCAACGACAAGATTACTCTTGAGCACACTTATTATGTAACTTGATATACACAAGTATTTATATTATTGTTATTATTATTATTATTATCGCAACAACTATACTATACCAGGTCTAAGCTGACGTTATAATTATAATTAGAGTAAAAAATGTATAAGAATAGATGCTCCATTTAAATATGACGCTTTGTGAACATAATACTTAGATGTACAAGTTATAGAGAGAAACAATTTATACCGACAAGGGAATGTCAACGAGAGAGATTTACAAATTCAAAGCAATACTTTTACTCACACGCATCCAGATACAGACACACATTCCCCTCCTATTATGAAAAAAACGCTGTAACCAATAATATGGTTTGTTGTTGTATAATGAATTTAAATAGTTAATACCTGAGTTTTATATAAAGTAACTTCATATGTTTATTTGTATATTTTAAGAAGGAAGGAAGAGGAATATTTATATAGTATGTATATGTGTATTAAACTCACATAAAAAACTGTTTGTGTCCCTAATTATTAATATATTTCTCTGATTGCTGTTCCAACTAAAAATGTTGTTGGTTGGTTTTACGTCTCTGATGTTACTTGCAAACAAGGAAAGGAAACTATTTATAAATTCATGTGACGCTCAAAGAAGTATTGAAGATATAATGAAATAACGTACCAGATTGAGTGTGTTGAACAAACGAGAGAGAAACGAAGAGAAAGGTATATATATATATATAAATAAATATAAGTAAATATAAAATAGAAGAATATTATATTTGTACTGTGAATACCTAGCTATTGACGTATACCTCTTGAGCACATATAAATATATTATAGCCTATTCTAAATATAGGTTTATATATTTGCTAGAATGCTTTATCACTATTGTTGTTGTTGTAACTCACGTCGTCTCTGGAATCAGTAGAGAAAGTGGGAAAAGGGGAAATACTAGTAGAAAACAGGTAGAGTGAAACACAAGATGACAAAAATTTTGTGGTCTCGTCGGCTCTCCTCTAGCTTTTTCTGTTGTGGGGGAAGCTGTTGTCCTCATTATCACCATCATCAGAAACAATCAAACTTGAAAACCAAACGGGATCATTTTCACTACCATTACCGGAGTAGTGGTCATATTTGGAGGAAAACAGTTGTGTTCGGGATTTTCGTTTTTACTCTCTACTTTGCGCTACTCAGTTTTGTCTCCTTCTTGGCAGTTTCCAATCATGGTCGAATGGTCATCTCTGCTCCAGCTAGCAGTCGAGGTGGATCAGGCGGAGCAGCCTTGAGTCATGCTCACTTCAAGGTAAGGNTGTCTCCTTCTTGGCAGTTTCCAATCATGGTCGAATGGTCATCTCTGCTCCAGCTAGCAGTCGAGGTGGATCAGGCGGAGCAGCCTTGAGTCATGCTCACTTCAAGGTAAGGCAAAAAAAAATAGTTTGCTATTTTTCTAGAAATTTTTGCAATCAAATAATCTACCGGCAAGCGTCATTTTTGTACAAAAGTATGTGCGTAGGTAGTCAATATAGAATGTATTGTATTACGGGCATGTATTATATAAGCTAAGGGGAAATGTGAGACACGTTTCACACAACTTCATTAAGTTTTCATCAAAGAAGAGAAGGGTTTCGTTACTCATCATTCGCTTATTATTTGAAAAACATGGAGTAGTAGTGGTAGCAACCAAGCGCATGAATTAAATGAGATAATGTTAAGTAAGCACTTTTACTACAAAATTTTTGCTTGCTAAAATCAGAACACAGCATAACTAATATTTGGAAAAGACGATTTGAGATTAAATTAATGCATACCTAAAATGCTGATAATGAGAACAGATCAGCACCAGTACTTGAGCTACTTTACCACTATAATATAGTGCTTAAAGGTAGATGGAGGACGAGAAAAAAGTAATAAAAAACCGTAATGGATATTAGTGTACACTTTGCACTGGTTTGGCAGAAGAGAGAGAGAGGAGTGGAGGCGGATATAGGTGGATGAAGGCTGTCGAAATAAATAAAATAATAATAATAAAATACGTAAAGAGCGTAAAATAAGCGTTTTATACCGGGTTTACATTACTGGAGCTACAAATGAACGGGGACGAAGAGGGCGAAAATAATGACACGTTCAGTTCTCACTCAAAGTCAACCTGTCTGTCGTTCTAATGTTAGTGAATCAATTTACTTGTGCGGGAGATAGACAGTTTGCAGGCAGATAACAGCAGCAGGCTGGGTTGATTGTAAATTTACAGAGCAAAGCTTTTGCTTGATTGTAAATTTAAAGCGTGCTTTCTTACTAAACAACTGTGCACTCCAAATTTACAACCATGCACAAAAAAAAGTAGTAAAAACATTACCCTTGTAGCAGATCTCTACTTGCATGCAAGTTTCATTTCTTGTTACTTCTGCCGCAGTGAATCCGTAAAATGCCTGAACTAAACTTGATGGTTTTCACTTTCACTCACACGGTCAATGTAAGAGCACTTTGTTCTCAAACACAAGACATTTTGTAGTTTATGAATTAAATTAAGTGTCAAAGTATAAACATAAGCTGAGGAGAAATGAAAGAAAGATAGAGAGGCTGAGGGAGAGAGAGAGAGACAGAGAACAAATTTACTAGAGTTTACTCTATCACCATTTTCTCCACCTTATGAATTTCTCCCGGCAGAAAGTAACACCACCACAACCTGGCCAACATGTAAAGAGAAAATAATGAAAAATAAATGTTACAAATGAGTGTCGAGTTACACTTGTTTAACTTGATGGAAGGGGAATAGAAGGGAAGTTGACGCCAGTCGATGACTTGAGTGAGTGAATTGAGTGGGCGATGAAGAGAGAAGGCACTCTGTTCATTTTGTATTATGCAAATGTTTTAGCTATCTAATAACTTCGCCTGTAATTAAATTAAAATTGATTGGTTCAAATATTTTGCTATATATCAATACCACTACGATCACTACTACTACCACTACTACTACTACTTACTGGAGTAATATTTAATGAGGGTGCAGATATACATATAATAATTATATATACGTCTGTATTTTTTTCCTTGCATATACTTTGTGTAACTAGAACAGAAACATCACCACGCATCAGTGGAAGTGGTAGTAGGAGTAGTAGGGCAGTCCAAAAGGTAACATCATCACTTATTACTTTAAGCATCCACTACCAAAAATGGAAGAATTTATGATTAAATTAAAAGTTTCCGCAAAGATGATTACATAAAATGAGGTCCTCAAGCTCCCTGACTTTTTTACTTTCACTAAGAGAAATTACCTACGTGTATGTGGACGAGTGCTCGTATATCGAAAGGGAAATTGTTTTTTTTTTTTTTGAATTTTTTGTCGTCGGTATTACTTAAGGATGATTACAGGTCCTCGCTTGTCATTTTTTACTACTATAGCCATGTGAATATACCTTATATACATAATATATATTTTGCTTTTGTAATGTACTCTGTGTACCAGTAAGCAGGAATCATACACCACGACATGAAATTATCATCATTAGACCCCGGAATTCCGCTACAGGATGTAAAGTCCGTTGTAATTTAAACATTGTGTCTGAACTGTCTGACTCTGATGCATGTAATATGTACGAAACTTGCAAAAAGGGTTGGAATAAGGACTCCGCTTAAATTGCTAGGGAACACTACACTGATCCACTACAGGAAATTATAATTTTAAGTTGTAGTTCAAAATTGTGTATGTAAATATTCAGCAAATGTATGATACGTATAAAATGTCAATGTGATAAACAGACACAAAACTACTTGTAGTGCCTCTCCCCAAGTTCTGATTGAAAATGTATTGTTTGTACCAATAAATATTTTGTCATGGGCATGTGTATACCTATGCAGCTATTCTATTCTGCCAATACGATTGCTTCATAAAGTTTCAATCAAACTAAATCTCTGTAAATACGTAGCTGTGCTTTGAAAATACATGCTTCTTTTGTTGCTCAAAAAGATCTTTCGAATGATATGTCACTTGCTATGTCATTGACGAAAAAATTATATTCAGGCACCTGCAGACAAGCACCTGCAAGTTGGATTCAAAGTAACACCAGTTTCATTCGTTACTTGCCGAGAGCTTTAAAATGGTATCCCAATCGCTATAGGTTAAAATTTTAAGAAAATTAAATTTCCACTCCCGCGGGGGATGAGTGGGGTAGCTGAAATTCAATAGGCTTCTCCTCCAAGACCTTTGCATCTCATGCCTGTATGTCAAATTCAAAGTACTTGGATCCCACATCCGCACACAGAAAACCATGTGCAAATCAATACTACGCTGTTGCACAGCTACGCAATAAATTTATCAAGGCATCATATTTTTAATGGTTCATCTTGCGGGCGTATCTTGACTATTTTCCTTCCAAATTTTCAAACTATTTGTCTCTGTTTTGTTCTAAATTTCCTAGGTTTAGTCACGTAAGGAGGATGACGACATGATCACATGTATATTGTATAAACATGCAAGTAAAATGTAGAAAGATAAAAGTATCCCTTTGATGAGTAGATTCCTTCCGTCCATGGTGTAAGTGGCATGAGCGTGTGTGTATGTGTGTGTACTAGCTACTAGAGCAGTTGCATGATGAAACCTGAGCAATATTATTATATTACTAGAGAAGACACGTTTGGGACTAGGGATTCAGCTTGTTGGGCAACCCACATCTAACAGGATAATGTGGTTGTCTCCTTTCATTATAAAACCAGAAGAATATATTTATATGCATTAAATATTATATTTATATATGAATGAGGGAGCCTTCGAAAAGTGAGTCTATTGAAGTAGTTGTTGCGAATACACTATATAAATGATTACATTATAGAATCCAGAGATGTGTTCTTTTTTAATACTTCATATATGCAAAATTTATAAGGACACCACTGGTAACAAAAGAGGGAGTATGCCACTACATTTTCCTTCCATATACTTTCCTTTCACACGCACATACGTAGCAGTCATATTCATTTTTGTATATACATACCTACACACTTTGTTAGTTTTTGCATGTCAAGTGCATGACTGGTATCAAGTATACTTTAAAAAAAACTCCCAAAATGTTTTTATGTCAATTATGCTAATTCCCAAGGAAAAATAATTTATGCTGATGGTAATGGATAGTCATTTTAATGGAGACATGTTTTACTCGTCAAATTTTATCCATTTTACTTCTTTTTTTTACTACAATACTTTTTTAATTAAGGCCTGGTATGTTGTATACAAGATACATGAACTATTTAGTAATTTTCTGCATTTTCATCCTGCGGTTTCCTGATACGGTTTCCTATTATGTCTACCAGCGCAGGCATAGAAAAACAACAAACCGCAAAAGAAAATAATTATAATTTTCTCTCTCTCTCTCAACTTGTTTTAGTTTCCATTCTGTGCGTGTATGTTTGTCTCCCTTTTCTGTGTTCCCTCAAATGAGCAATTTTTTTTTTGCTGTGCTCGGCAAATAATATGTGTATTTTTTGGTATCCTCCAACTCAGTAATCGATTAATCTCTGCTCATTTTATGAAAACTCATAAAAAGCAGAGCATTGTTTTTTTTCCATGCAGTCTAAAGGACTGGTCCCATTACTCGTCAAGCTGCACACTACTGCACTACTACTACTGCTGTAAGTAAGTAAACTACATTAGATTAAGTTCATTCAACATCCAATCCAGAACCTTTATTACATTGATTACATGACACGACACGACAGAAACACACGGCTTTCTTTGACTCTCCCTATATTTCTCTTTTGCTTGTTAGTTAGAAGAAGAGTTTGAGTTGTTGGAATTGATCTTATTTAATGGGAAAGTATTTTCAATATCAATATCGAGTAGTTGCAGAAATGGTGGAGTAGGAACATCGCACTACCACTACCACCACGTTACAAAATTACGGCAATAAAGTTTCCTTTATTGGATTTTCTTTTCATTCTCAGATGAGATGGGTTGTGATCGATTTGTAAGTAGCTTTTGGCTACATAATGTATTATTACTGCATACTTACTCCACTCAACTTGAACCAATTCTTCACCTTCTTCTGCACATATATTTGTACGTAACGTACACACACACAGACACACACGCTCACACGGAAGCGATCATCCTGACTGATCCCATGTTCGTTATAAAATAAAAGTAGTTGTAGCTATCCACACATAGAAATCCCAGTTTTTTTTTCTTTTTTTTTTATTGTGGAAAATTATATAGACTCCATGTTACGCAAAAATCGTATTTTTTGGATCCATTTAAGGATGCACGGAAATGCTATATACGTAATACGTATGCCTATGCACTCACAGGTTGTATACCTACAAGGAAGCATAGATGAATTTCAGATTATGTATAACACATCGATAAAAGGAGATTGCGTAAGAATCCAGTTTACTATGACCCTTTTATTTAAACAACCATTTCCCTTCAAAATGTAAGAGAGGCTCAGAATGATGAAGGAACATATTCTCTCTAAGAATATAGACACTTCGCAGTTACTTATTTCCCAATGATTTTTCAATGTTTGTTGAGCAAAAAAAGTCTTTACAAATAGCTATCTTACACCAAAATAAGATTTACTTTGAAAGTAGTAGTACGTATGCATTAGTTTGTGTATAAGTATATATGCATATGTTTTTAGTCCTTTGAAGAGAAATGAATGTTGTTTTTGGAATTGTGCATGCAGAGCTCAAAGCTCGTGTTAAAACACGAACACAGTAGCATACCGATAGCTTGATCACACAAGCGTTCTTTAATAGTACACTTTGAGAATCACTTTTGTTTATTTGAGGATTCCACAGCCTTTTAAGGTTTTTTTCGTAAAGAGGGAAAGAATCAAAATAACCACTCAACGCAGATTACATAACATTGCTCTTTGTTTAAGAAACAGAAATATTACTTGACCAGAATATCCTATCAATCTAGAAGTCAAGCCATTTCCATCAAACTGGCAATGGTAATTCTCTTGGTATTGTAGGTTGTTACGACTCTTTCAAGTGCTCATTCCTTTTTCATAAGGGGATTTATACATATAATATACTTCCACTGTTCCACGTTAGGTCCTCCAACTACTCAAGCATCGTAATTAGGATTTCGAAATCTAAGAAATACTTAATTCTTTGTTATACCTGCACGCTACTTTTTCGATATAATAAAATCACACTGGACAACATGTGATTTACATTACGTTGTGTTTTATTAATGGAAATTAAATGTAATAGGACTTCATGTCCAGTACATGAGTTAACATATTAACCTTGATATCCATTAAGCTTACGTAAATTCATTATTACGAAGCTGTGCAACAGTATAGTAATGACTTTGCAAAAGTTGTCTGTGTGTCCGTACGATTAAGGCAAAAGGGTTTATCCAAATTACTTTGAATTTGACATACAGGCATGAGATTCAAAGGTCTCGAAGTCTATTGAATTTCAGCAACCCCGCTCATCCCCCGCGGGAGTGGAAGTTTCATTTTTTTTTTTAACTTTAATCTATGGCCATTGGTATATCATTTGAAAGCTCTCGACAAGTAACAATCGAAACTGGTGTTGCTGTGAATCCAACTTGCAGGTGCTTGTGTGCAGGTGCCTGAATATAAATTTTTCGTCAATGACGCATAGAAAGTGACATATCATTCGAAAGATCTTATTGAGCATCAAAGTAAACAAATGTTTTTAGCCCCCGCGTCAATCCATAGCTACGTATTTAATGTTACAGCTTTATTATCCGTTAATTGTAATATTCACGCTACTACATCAATTTTAAAATCACGTATACATCTCAAATCAATTTTTAAATAAAAATAACCATCATAGTGAATAAATGAGCGACGAGCAGTTAATAAGCAAGTATATTTGTGACTTATTACCTTATTTAAAAAATGGCTTTTCACTATTTAACTAGGTATATACATGAAACTTACATGTACGTATTTAAATAGTGCAACGGTTTCAATATGTAGAAATTTAGATAATGAGGATCAACAAATAATTCGAGCAAGGGATTTACGTTTATCCCGCTTTTAGTTAAACTACATTACATGCTTCCAATCATTTACATCTATTATTTCTTTAACCACATCAACTTTGTGCAGCAGAAATGCACGTAAAGAGAAAGTTGTAAAATAAAGTTGACAATTGAAAAAAAATGTGTGTATCAACTATTGGATCGAATCCCTATCAATCCTTGCTTGTGCCAGATCAAAAGAATAATAACGCTTGAAATTCGTCCAAAATCTGGACTATGTTGTAGTAGCCTCCTTTTTCCTCGCTAAATCCCTTTTCACTCGCTTCAGTTGACCGCTACAATAGATATATATACATACTTGAAAGGAGACAGAGAAAAGTGAAAGAGTTAGAGCGAGCATAAGGAGGAGCTTAAAAGAAATGTTGTGTAACGTAGAGTTGTACAGCACATATAAAATCTATACATAACTTCAAACTTCATCTTTCATCTCCTTTATAATATGTATATAACTGTTATATATATATATTATAGATGTATTATATTTTTTGCCGTGTTTCCGTCTTAAGTGGTCTTTCACTAATACGAGAGGAAGCTACTCACTTGACTTATTTCTGAGCGCATTACTTTAATTAACTATAATAATAATAGATGAAAGCGACAATGTATAATCAAGTAGTGTATATGTTCTATCACTTATGTATATCCAGAGAATTGTATATAAACTACAATTTGTCCGATGATGACCACTACTCCACATACTTGTTATTGTGAAGTCCAAAGTCCACAATCCACATAAAAAGTCTTGTTCAACGACATTTCATTTCCATCGGCTTTTTTTGCTTAGTGAACAAGCTCATATTACATGGAAAGCCATATACCCGCGTACTTTTTCAATCTACATAAAATAATCAAGTCTATTAGCTTATAGATTGTATGTGTGGGTAGGTGAGTGTAATTGAAGTACTAAATAATCAACGTCCTTTCCACACACACACACAAATAACCGCTTCAATTTTTTGCTACTACGTACTTGAATAGGAAAACTATTGGCCATCTAATTGTAATTAGTAGCCTTCTGAGTAAAGTTGATGACGGTAATTGTATCGAGTGTGTGGTCTCCACTGTTGCCTTGTATGAAATGACATAGAATGTAGCTTGGTACTTTGCTACTTTACTGCTGCTTTTGAGCGTACACTTGTGAAATGAGTAAAGAAATATGTCTCTGCTACACAATGGCAAAAAAAAACTCAAAAGATTTTCGTCGCCTTCGCCTAAAACCCCACTTTCATAGATACAACTTTTTTTTAGCTCTCGGATGCTTTCTTACCGCTCTGCTGCTGCGATCAACAGAGAATACTAATAATTACTGTGAAAATAATAATACAAATCATACGGAAGTTAAGATATCGATAAAAAACTGGAGAACGAGATTTTCTTGGGATTTGGTTTGATATTACTATATTTTTTATTTGTGATAGTAGAAAAAAAGTTCCCGATCATAGGAAGGGGA
>JAHZNC010006021.1:0-15685 GCA_027744095.1 Zhuqinia jingwanae | reverse complement strand
TTTAAAATTACCGCACACCAAATATTTCAATGAGTTTTCGTCATGCAGGTCGTTAGAGGTTAGCTGGACAAAAGTGTCCAATTGGACACTTTCGTTCATTTCGGACACTTTTGTCCATTGTCCACTCAAAAAGGGGGTGGACATGGAAGTTTTGATTCTTTGGTTTTTAAGTGCACATCGCAATAGTGCAATGGTACCAACTAGAAAAAGTAGAAGAGTAAGCGAAAAAAAACAATGTATTTACTTACTCTCCATGGACCATGTGAAAGTATTAACACATTTAAAGTTACAACTATTTTATTTATTTTCTTTGTAGGATTTTTGGATTTAAAATGTTTTAAAAATAGGGGGTTCTTTTTTTGCGTCAGTAGTAGTGGCATATAAGTAGGTATAAGCGCATTTCTAAATGCATGCATATCCACTTGATAAGATCTACTTTGAAAAGAAAGCATTTTTTTCAAAACATTTTGTTATCGTTGCTGACTGTGTGCCACTTTATTGACTGTACTGTGTATACGAAGGTATGCAGATAAAAATGCACTATGTACTTATGCAAGTCAAGCTGCAAGCATAAACGAGAGAAACTCGATGAAAGTCATAAATATTCTTAAATGTACTTTTTTTAAACAAAAAAAAGAAGAGATTGAGGTCCGATAAGTACTTTAAGATAACTACTAGTGCTGCTATTGTATTTAGGGAACGTTCAATTGTGGCGAAAACACTTTTTTTCCTTCAAATTGTGTTTTGCTACCAACATGCAACTCCTATTCATCTTAAGATAAAGTAATTATGAGAACTTTACACCGTGTTAGAATAGGAATAGTAAAAGTGTTGTGCCTTGTGCTCACATTTCATTGTTTATTCAGCAAAAAAAAAAGTTTTATTTCTGGAGATCATGCAAAAGCTCTTTTGTTTATGTTTATCTTTCTCTCTCTCCTGTCTCCATTGTGTTTTTGTATAAAAAGTTGTCATCTAAAAATACACTAATCCTTTCTCACTCTCTCACAAATATACACACTCACACATACACGCTGACCCTAGCAAATCTTTTTTCTTTTATGTTGTTGTTGCTTAACTGCTTTACTGCGTGATTCACGAGCTGTAATCCAAACTAAAGAATCCAACAACAAATATACATCTGACACGGATTGCAGATTGTATAAATGTCTGGATGTGCATTCAACTGAACATGCCGAATTGGATTCCATCCGAATTTTTTTATTTTGTTTCTTTTTTTAAATTTCTTATTCTATTCACGCTATTATTAAATATACCTACCTATAATATGTGCATGTAGCTATATGCTCGATTGCACGCTCTGCTGCTTACGTCCTGAACACCATCGATCCATTTTATCCGATCATGATCTTATTTTTTTCGCCAGATTTCAAATTTAAAACAAAAAAAAACGAGCAAAATATACACAAAATGGTTGCAAACAAAGCATAAAGAAACAACTTTTTTTTTAAACTTGAAGAACAATTTTCTACTCCTACACTGGAAAAACATAAGCATGTCATTTTTATTTTATTTTTTAAATGAAAGAAAGTATGTATAAACGTAAGTATAGTGTCATGTCATGTCAGAGAATTTGAGTGGCCTAAAACGCCAAGTAAGTGGAATGCATTAGAAAAAGAGGAGCTTGTTCACAAATACAAGTTTTCCTTTACAAACTATTTTTTAGTTAAAATTTGCATATTTGGAATATTTTTTTTGTGACATCAGTTGTGAACTGTCCCTTTTAAAAGAAAATAAGCTTTGTGTATAAAAAATTGTACCAAGTGCGAAAAAAGCCAGATAAAAAGAAGGATGATGACAACAACATAGAAAATTAAAGAGGTTGAGGATTACTATACGCCAGGATGATAGCATGACAATCTTTATGTTGCAAATTGGAAAAATCACTGCGCTTTTTATTGCCTCTTGAATGAACAAAAATAAAAGTGTATCGTTTTACTTTTCATGCCATTCTCATTCAGAAGCGTGTATATATGTACCTACATAGGTACGTACATTCCAAAGAGAAAAACAAGGCGTTTACTTTTAGCTTTCTTTGTGCATCGTTCGTGCATACGTATAAGTATACATACATGCATAGCATGACATGAAGTGTGTGACGCGATAATAATAAGTGCTCCACACCAACATTCCCTACATTGCGCACAATAATACATACATTGGCTTTTCTCATTCTATTTTTTTTCTTCTTTGCTTTGGCAAAATGAAATAACACACGAAACAAAGCAACAGACAGACACACAGACAGAATGACATTTTTAGCCCGCCTGCTCTCTCTCTCTCGTTCAACTTTGTAGCGAAAAAATATCATTTACCAGCCATTACAGGACCGCTATTAGACATGGATTCTTCCGATTCCAGCACTACATCCAAAACACACGCTTTCTATTTCCTTTCTTTTGTCTTTCGATTTACTCAACTTCTTTTTTTACGTAAACCTTTAACCAACTTCATAATACACGCAAAAAATATCCGTGTTTTTTTCCTCTGTTTTTTTATATGTACATTTCCTCTTTTTTTATCCTTTGCCATCGGTGTTTTTGTTGGCTGGCAGAAGAGAGAAAAAAGAATGTGCGAAAAAGAAAATAACATGAAATACTACATAATACACAGCAGATATCAGCGTATATCGCAATTTTTTTGGCCGTCTCAGCAAAAAAAGCAGCTGCAGTGATGAAAAGTTATTCTTTTTCTTAGTTGTCGGTGTGTCTGCTGTCTACTGTCTTGGCTTTGACTTGTCATCGCCTCCCTACCACCACCACACTAAGCACAAATCTACTATAAACAGCATAAAATGGACTTCAACCCTTTTCCTTATACCAAACACAAGTACATGCACATATTTTTCCTATCTTTCTATTATTTTATACGGAAGTAAAAGGCATACCACAGAGAAAATGAAATAAAAGCTGTAGCAGTAAAATAAGTATAGTGAAAGAAAAGAGAAAGTACACAATTGCAATTTGTGTGTAGCTCGTTTTATTCAGGCGGATTTACTTTCTTTGCTCAAGCTCGTCATCTCTCTCTATCTCTCTCTCTCTCTCTGTTCACTTTGTTCTTTTTTCCCATTGTATTTAAAGCTGATTGTGACTCTCCGAGGCGAGACCCGCATCGCACGAGAGTACTACTAAGTAAAAACAGACAAGAAAATGTGTAGCTTTTTTTTCTTCTTAAGTTTGGATCTATCAATCCAACAATCTGTACTACACTGCTACACAGTACCACAAAAATAAAACTACCAACCGCACATATAGTAGCCACTTTATTTTCTTGGCTTTGCCTGGGATGATGTGCCTGGCATATAACTGTCTTAAAAATCTTAACTTGTCTATCTGGTTTCTATGCTGGTGTTAGGATGATGGTGGAAAAAAATAGAACAAATGTACAAAATTACTCGTTTATCTACCCACTCTATAAATATATAAAGACATATAGGCATATTTTTTTTGAACAGCAGTACCAGAATCAGGAGCAAAATCACAAAAGTAAAAGGATGAGCAAGACAGTGGAGCTGTAAAATATACACTTGTATTCATAACTACGCAGCATTCTTATCTTCTTCTTCTCACTTTTTGCCATTTCCCTTTGTGTATGTATATCTTATTATTATACTACAGAATGCAAGCTATAAACTATATATATACCTACACATCCGAAAATCCGAATAAAAAATATAGTCTACCACTTTTGGTAAGAAAGTGAAAGAAAAGGATTTATGACTGAAGCGAAGCATATTATGTAGTGTGATGGTAGTAGTAGTAGTATGGGATATAGTACTAGAAGGCGAGATTCAGGGAAAATGTAGTGTGTATTTTCTGATCTTTACAGATTTCGGGCAGCTATTCGCTTTGCCTACTGGCACTTCTACATATTTATTAAGTGTAGTGTAGCAGTAGTCTTCTCTCTGCTGCTGCTGGAACTGCTGTTGCTGTTACATGTTCAAAAACCTCTCCCAAAAAAAAACTGCAGTCAAAGTCCCTCAAAATATATAGTGTAGTCTGAGAAAAGAATGAAAACGTTACAAAAAATATACAAAGCTTTTTCTTCTTACTCTTTATTTTGCCATGTGCAATTTCCTTTTGTACATTTCCCTCTCTACTAACAATCACTGAATCTTCTCACTCTCCTCTTCCCTCCTTTTACTTGGGTATGCATGTAGAAGAAATGACTCTACAAAATAAATCAATGTAAATGCAGCACATACACACATACACACACATACAAACCACTACTTTGCCAACAGAATAAAAAGTGGCAAGAAAAAAGAAAAAGAAGGAGGGATATGTCAGTCAGAGCGAATAATAAGAAAAGCTCCATTAATTCCTGATTGTGTTGCTGAATGGAGAGTAGTAGCAGTAGTGGCATCATTTTATTCCTTATACAAAAAAATACTACAAATTTCCATTTATGTATGTATGTGTAATGCCTCCTGTTTGTGGTTTTTTCCGGTGTAGTGTATTATATATTGGCATTATTATCGTTTTTAAATGACATTATTGATACCCTTCAAGATAACGAAAATGAAGTTAACAATGTTTTTTTTATAATGCAATTTTTTTTTTGCAAGGAAAGAGCAAGATGATAGATCCTTTCCGACTTTAAAAAATTTGCCTATTTATTTATTAGGTATATAGCCAATTTATGCCACATATGTTTATGTACTTTTTTCCTATTTCAGTTTTCCAATGCAATGAACACACGTCAGGTCAATTATCCCTTACTCAAATATATACAGGCCATTCATTTGTTAGGGTATACATGTATTTATGTATGTATGTAGGTATACATTCAAAAAATATATATAAGCATGCTGAACAAATAGCAGACTGGTAATTTGATTTGTTGTTCTATTGTATACATTAGCAAAAAAAGAAGCATGACTGCATATTATGTGCTGTATATATTTTTTTTTGCAAATAAATATTGTGATAAGGAATTCTAGAATAAAACTGTATATTATTTAACTTAATACTGGGCTATTCTTTTCCTATATGTATATATTATAATGCTGATTATATTTCCTTTTGCCTTTTGATTTTGCAGGAAAGCAAACCCAACAACCATTCTAACTGAGCTATTTTGGATTGATATCTTAGCTTTTTTCGCTGGCCTACTAAGCAACACAGTCCAAAAAGAAGAAAAAAGAAAAGAAAAATAATAGCCACCTTCTTTATTCTCATCGGCCGGCATCAGTAATTCATGTAATTTCTTTTTGTACGGCCCTTTAGAGAAGAGAGAAAAAAAAACTAAATAAATAGCTAAGCCTTGAAAGGAAACTTGAAACAAAATAACTAACCATCAAAATCGCAAAAAGTGAAGTCAATCGCCAAATCGCCATATCATCATCGTCATAATCACGAACACGGGATCATGGTCGATTTGGACACACACACAAAAAAAACACCAAACACACCACCACCACGAAATATAAAAAATAATATATAATCATAAAAAAATAGTCTACAAAGCTACTATATACTTTAAGCATAAAAAAAAGTAGCATTAACCTAACCGACCGGCACACAAAGCCATAGTTCAAGGAGCCAACACTCCATAAAAATTGCTAGCTATTTATGTGAAAGCCCAGCCATCTGCTGTGTGTATGTGTGTACCTATTACATGTACATAAGTAATAAGTTTAAACATTGTTACATGTCTACTCACTGAACAAACCATACATACTTATCCTTGACTGTGTGTTGTACTTTTTTTCCTTTCTTCTTCTTCTTCATAATAAACTCTCAAACTATTCACATTCGTTCCACTTTCTTATTTTTGCAATTCTATTCCATTTCATTTCTTCTGATTTTATTTTTTTTGCCTGCCATGGTTGTTGGTATGGTTGGCGGTGAAATGTTTCTTTTATTTTTCTGTGTCAATGTGTGTGCGTCTATTTTGTGAGTGTGTGCGAATTGCGGAAAAAAAGTACGGATTTTTTTTGTGTGCGCACTGTAGGCCCTTGTGCAGTAGTGCTACTAGACACTATACTAGAACATAAGTCTATATACCAAAACCAAGCCACCTCACCACAGAAAAAAAAGGCAGCACCAACAAACCACAAAAGCAAAAAAAAGCAAGTTAAACGAACAAAATACTTCTTTTTTTTCTCTACTCAAAAAAAGCTTGTGATTGTGATTGTGTATCTCTATAGATACATATTATATTATATTAAAAAACCCAAACTCATATATAGGTGTGCATATACTTATGTAACATGTGTTTATGAAGTGTATTATGAGGAGGAGTACAACTAGAGTACATACGTAGACAGGACGTGGAAGGAATAAAAAACGAATCCTATCATTACCGCTGGAGGTACAATTTCTTCCTATTTTACATGCATGCATGCATGAAACGTGCTAGTTTGAACGGGACGGAAAAAACTTGAAGAAAAGAAACGCAAATAAGAATAAAAGGACTATAAGAAGAGAAAGTACAAAAAAATAAAAGAGAAAGCAAAACCGGAAAATCACGTTACGTATATTATTCACAACGAAGAAGAAGAAGAAGAAATAAATAAATATACATAATATGTTGAGAGAGCAACGAGGAAAAATGCAATACGTTTGAGGATTTTTTAATATTACATGACTACATTGCGCGGTTTTTTCTATACTCTTCTTCTGCAAAAAAAATATATATGAATTGAATGAAAAAACCAAAGTGACTTGCAAAAAAAAGAAGAAGAAAAGAATATATTAGTGTGTTTATTTTGTCTGTATCTCTCTCTCTCTGTACTTTACCGACTCTGGCTCTAGAAAAGCCCATATATAAAAACTACCTATCTAAAGGATTTTGTGATTTACACAAAGTTTAAGAAAATAACAAGCAGCAGAGATTTGCAAAAGGTACAAAACAAAGTTTTGTTGTAATAGAATTTTTTTCTTCTCTTGTACAAAGGAAAGGTACAAAAAAATACGGGAATGGTGATCAAGATCACATCCATTGATATATTGAATATTTCCTGTGTACTCCATACTCCGTGTTCGTAAATAAGCAACTTTGGTGTAATAATCGTAACAATAATCATCATCATACATATTGCATTGTTTTTGTTTTGTGCGGAAAAAAAACATAAGTAAAATAAAATCTTTCCAGAATAAAAAAGAGCGAAAAAAAATAAAAAGATGTCTGTGTGTCTTTGAACCAAAACCCCCCAAAAAAACTATATAATAAATACACACAAAGCACAGGTGCAGGTACAGAAGAAGAAAAATCCGAGTGACTTCACTTGACTGTATAATACGCTGCTGCGCAAGCTGCCTAATATAATTCCATTGAAAAATAATAGTGATAATAAAAAATACATGTCAAACTGCGAATACTACAATTGTTAAATACCTTATTGCTTTCTCTTCCTTTCTCTCTCTCTCAGTGCTGCGGATTTTAATGGTGAGCTGAGCTGCTGCAAAAGCAGAATAAAAAAAACAAGAGAGAATAAAAAACAAGAAACGGGGTGAACATTTATTTTCTCGTTCCTTTAGTTTCGTGGTACTTTTTTTCCTGTCTGCACTGCACCCCTATCCGAAAAAAAGCGTAACCTTTGTTTGAATGACAGGTTGTAAAAAAAAAGGAAATTACATAGTAATTTTTTTCCTTTTCTCTTTCCCATATCGTGCAATGGGTTCCTATACTTAGGTTTATAACGTTGGTGTAAGTATATATGTACTACGGCATTTTATAATAATAATAATAATAAACTATACCATTTCGCTCTATTTTTATGTGCATTTACCAATAAATTAAAGGGTGATTTGTACCAATGCCCTATGGATTTAGACAGGCAATAAGTTAATCAGTCACAAAATAAGAGTTGGGCTTTTGTGAGTGAACCAACAGACGAGGGAAAAAAATTGGTACATTCTATTTTGTGCAGAGTGTACAAAAAAAACTCTTACATAAAGTGTGCGTGCGTTTGATGTGTACCCTCCTCTTTTGTGCAGAGTGAAACGTGCAAAGCGAACTTGGAATACTAAACTATGCAAGCATAAAAAGATCATTATATTTTTTGAAATCAGCAAAAGATCATCAGAAACAAGGAAAAGTATATACTTACATTATTGAACTAAAACCTATTGAAGAAGAGTTCATCTTCTTTTCGTTCGGTAAACAAAACTCCAGGTGAACAAAACAAACCTCTGAACCTAGCACCTAACCGAATGGAGAAAAGTATATAGGAATATAAAGCACATCAACAAAAAAAGACACATCACGGTTAAAAGTATTGTGATTGGTGGTGGTAGCGTTGCTTGACAGCATTGCTCTATTGCAACCGCAAACTAAACAGGACAAAGGAAACAAAGTCAGTCAGCTACAGCGAGAAAAAAACTACACTGCTAATTTTTCAAAGAAGGAATCTGTATTACAGGATTCGTGCTAAATCAGAAGAAAGCTGTCATTTACCATTTTATCTTTTCCAAGAAAAGAACAAAGGTCTTGTGGCTCAAACCAACCAAACACAACAATTCACTTTCTGTTTTCTCCTAAAGGTAAGTAACTACACACATGATACCTAACCTATTATGCATGTCAGTATATCTTATGCATAGGAACACATACGTTTAATTTCATTATGTACAGATTTGCATAATAAACTAACTACTACTCTTCTTACTATCGTTACCCTCATCATTATTACGTTTGTTAATAAACAAGACAGTTCTTATAATGTATCTCATGATTTTTCCATTTCCTTTCTGTCATGTCACACGACCAACAAAAATGAAAATTATGTCCGTTGCTCTAGCAAGTGCTAACAGGTATGTATGTATGAATGTATGTCTCATGGAATTGTGACAATGGATAACCTTCAGAAAATAAAATTGGATACAGCTAATAATGAGAATGATTACATATTTATTAGCTATTTATACATCATTCATTACTACCAACTCATATAAGAAAACTGACCTAATTAATTTTTTTTTGTTTGTCACTCGAGGTTGTTGTTGTTGTGGTAGTAGTGGTGGTAAAATAATATTTTTCCAGGGTAAACACAAAACACACCTGATTTTTATCATTCAAAAAATATCTCAAAACAATTTTCCAAGGCATATGGATCTAGGCAAAAAAAAAGAAATAATAATTTTGTTTGCACATCAGTAAATTGAGTAAATATACATTTAAGAAAAAAAAAGAATTCTTTATTTGCATTGAATAAATTTGCCCCCAAAAAATGGATAGATAACGAAATAAGTTGATATATACGTGCTGGAGAAAATATCACTCAGGAAAAGCGATAATTGGCAAGATCTCACAAGAAAATATCAAATTATAGAGTGATAGTTGCAATAAGCCAATTCAATTTCTTTTTCTTTTTGAAAAAAAATACATTTTTTTTATTTGACTTACTCAAATACAAAACAAATATTATGAACATTTGCTGTTTACATCTTATTAGAAATGGAATTGCTAAAATATGACTATTTTTTTTATTGGTGATATTTAAGCTATATTTTTTTTTTCTCAACCATGTAGTTCTATATAATATGTGCATGTGCTTATTATGTTTGATTGCTTTATGATTGGGATGATGATGATGAGAAAATTGACATATAAGCAAACATGGTATTATTTGGGAAGACTGTAAAAAGGTAATTTAGCATAGGCATATTGGCATTACCTCGTTTGTCCTTGTCTTGTTTGTTGTTTGTTTTACCCTATTTCCAAAGCTTGGGACTTTACCACTGGGCTAATAGTCTTTTGATGGTTTATATTATATGTACACTGCACTACATAATATGCATGTCATGACACGTCATTCAAAGGTCATAAAAAACATGATTTTAATGACTAGAGTATATATATGTACCTATTTGTAGCTTTATGTAATCCCATTTGTGTAACAATTGAACAATATTGCATTACGGTAAAGCTTCAAAAGGAGTTAAAAACATGGGGAAATTGAAGGCTTTTATGGGGTTGATGTATAAAGCCATATTTTTTTTATTATTATCTTGATAACAAGGAAACGTGTAGCGTTTTCATAGCGTAGACATTTTGCAACTTGCAAAAAAAAAATTGGCTGGGAAACTATGTAGCAAATAACAAGTACAAACGAAAAATAGTAAATATGTATCTATATTTTTTTTTCTGTTGCGGACGTCACCTACAAATAAAAGGACAATAAATGCAGAGGCAGATAAAAAAGAGTGTACCTTTTATTGACAATAAGAGAGGAAATGAAATAACTATAAAATTGTAACAAAAAGTAAACACGTAATTTTATTTGGACAACTACTACATATAACATGAAACATGTTGTGTGGTGGTGTGATATAAGCTATTATACAGCCAAAAAAAAAGTTCGGGTATTATAAAATAACTGGTCGTCATGGAGCAAATTATGCAGCCAAAATAATGTCAATTTAGCTGAAATAAATTGGACTTGTATCAAAATAATTGATTTAATGTTTAAATGTATCCTCATAGGCATAAGCTGGAGACAAGCAACTCCACTTTTTGAATTGATAAATTAGGTAAATGTTGCATTCCATTTCTTTTTCTTGGAAAAATTGAGAATCCTTAAAAAGGTTGGGAATTCCAATATAGGTACTAATTTACATTTGCATATAGGTATGCATGTATTTAAATGTTGCAAAATACTTTTTTTGTCATAAAGAATATTAAGAGTGTATTACACAACGTTTTTGGCAAGTTTTGACATCAAAATGCTTAATTATCTGCAAAAATAATTATTGTGTCACCACTTCATCCAAACTGGGTTAAATAGTGTATATAAATCTGTAATAGGTATTATTATTCCACATATAATATGTAGCAGGGCTTTTATAGAAAAAGAAATCTGGTGACATGATGACAGCTCTAAGTTGTAAGTAGAATGAGAAAATGGTCAACCGTGACTTTGCAAACAAAACTCGTATTTAGCACAAACGGGAAACAGTACCTAATAAGTAAGCGTAATTACTAGTCTCAAGGAAGAAAGTTGCAAAGCAGACAGACAGAGAGACAGACATGTGCATTTATTTAGCCGTATTAGTAGACTATTACGTGACGTACAAGATAACATGCTATACCCGATCCCAGGAAACTTTTTTCTCTGTTGCAAAGCAGACAGACAGAGAGACAGACATGTGCATTTATTTAGCCGTATTAGTAGACTATTACGTGACGTACAAGATAACATGCTATACCCGATCCCAGGAAACTTTTTTCCCGTGTGCAAAATAAAATCTAATTTAATCATTTGTTTGGGTATCGGGAAAACGAATAACTCTTTCCATTTTCCAAGAATATTTTTCCATTTATTATTTTTTTGTTCCAATAATAGCTTGATTTACGCTGCCCTTTTAGTATTTCGTTGTAATAATCAGAAGTGGATAGTGGTTTGTCAGCTACTTAGTGGAAGTTAATCAGTAAAAGTATCGTATGTACATTTTGATGAAGATGGTCATATAATATACCTATCTCTTACCCGAGGGTAATCAACCAGTCACGTTTAAATTGTGCTGACCAAGGAATCATGTCAATGTAATGCGCATTTGCGCAACGATGATGATGATGCCGATGATAATGACTGATGAGTTTTTTAAACGAAGAACCAAGGTGGCCGGGATAGAAAAAGGGCTAAACTAAAAAAAACTCAATTTCAGAATCGTGACTTGCATCACATGTAAAAAATGATCAATCGGGTTGTATATAGATGCATATGTATATATTATGTAATTCTCTGAAACGAAAAGTCAATTGTATTTTTTTTCCTTTTAATGATTCAATCCTTCTTTCGACTGCATTTAAGGTAATTCATAATATATGTACATACAAGCAAACATGAATGCGGGAATAGGTACAGACAGAGGGCTTTATGTGATGGGAAAACCAAGTATGCTTTTTAGTGTCTTTTTCCACTTCCATTTTCATCCACACACACACACAGCTTATGTATGTGTGCTTATAACCTCTTTAAAGTGAAAACAAACCACCACCATTTCCCTCTCAACTCTCAAAATGCTCTCACAGGAAAATAAATTTCAAAAATGTATAGCTTACGTTGTAAACTAAGCATATGTACAGATATGTATATGTATGGTACGCTCGTGTATAGTAGTCGGATCAAAATGAAGGATGGACACTGTACCTCCCGGCGCACATCTGCACTCTGAACGGTAATCAATCTCCTCTTTCTTTGAGGGAAAATTCTTTTAAAAGAATTGACTTTCCCTTTTTTTGCCGGCGTAAATTCACATGAAGGTATATTATGTGTGCTTGTGTGTGTGGAAAAGTCAATGTTCCATGAGTATTTGGATAGATGGATATGGACATGGAAGTGAGCTGGGTTTCCCAAGCTATATTATTTGCACAAACAAACTTTTTTTTGAAGAGACAGTTGCTCCAGTTTAAAAGGAAGGTTTTAAAAATATATACATATATTGGCCAAAAAATGTGTACTATTTGATGGGGAAAATTTCAAGTATTTTTGACCCACTTATGTTGGATCAGTTTTTTAAAACCATTCCTGGAACAAAAAGTTAAATACCAAAGTATTTTTCCGTATCACTTTCCCCCGTTCGGCGATTCGCAAAAATACTCCAAGTACAACATTTAATGGTCTCGAGTCTCGCCTATGTGCTAATAAGGACAAGTTTTTAAATGCAGTAAAATAAATTTTAGGTGGACAAAAATTTACTCCTAGTAGTGGCCAGGTATTCCGCGCTTGCGTCTCTAATAAGGTCCAGGACCACTACGATACTCTAGAGTTGAAATCATATCATCATCATCATCACAAGGTAGCCAGCATAACCAGCATGATCATTGCTACAAGATCGCCCCACCTCCTCAATGCAAACTTTAAAAAAACAAATAGTCTTAGATTCGACTTCATTTNGATACTCTAGAGTTGAAATCATATCATCATCATCATCACAAGGTAGCCAGCATAACCAGCATGATCATTGCTACAAGATCGCCCCACCTCCTCAATGCAAACTTTAAAAAAACAAATAGTCTTAGATTCGACTTCATTTTCTGTTCTTGGCATTTCAAATCGACTTTTAAAAAGTGTGGCTCCACAACTACATAACTCCCAAGAAAATGTGTGTCAAGCCAATAGAGGACACATTATGGTTACATATATAATGATGGGGGATTGCTCAGCTCTGTGTGTGTATGTGTCTGTATCTGTTTGTATGTGTGTATTGGTAATGGGAAAGTGGTGAAAGGAGTGAAGTGAATACAAAATACGTCTTCCTTTTCTCGCCTTTGATATTACTTATATAATCCCAACCTTAAATAAAACCATCATATAACATTATACACTTCCTACCAGCAGCATAGTCATAGCAGAAGAGCAACATGACATGACATCATCATATCACAAACATCAACTTTTATGCTGTTCCCTAGTAAAAATAAATAAAAATAAACTCCAAAATCCAAGCCCTACTTACTTGCCTTAAAAAAAATATGTGTGTTACATCTGTGTTATTACCGGCGGTGCTTTTCCTCTTTGTAGGATAAAATTTGAGCAAGCCTTCTGATGCCCTCACTTGGCTTGAGAGTCATTCCCATCATCCTGTTATATGTTGTTATTGTTGTCTCTGTCTCGCTGAACTCAAGATTTCAACCTACATACTCACTCACCACCACCATGTAGTACCTACTACTGTATACATAATGCATGTGGTGTGATAGTATGATGGCCTGGGATCTTCATCGCCATCCCTATCATGATCATCATCAGCAGCAGCAGCATATATATTTTGTAGAGAGCAAAGAGATTATGTACTTACCCCAAAAAATACTTTAGCGCAACACTTTTCTCTCGCTTTTCTTATTCTGTCTCTCTCTCTCTCTCTCGTCTACAAATGAATATACATATTACATACATGATCATCATCATCTTCATGATGATGACTATTGCAGCAAAGATCTCAGCAAGCTATTTAACATTTTTTACCATCTTTTCTAGTCTTTTATTCCGTCTCTTTTATTTCCTAGACCAATGTTGCGTAACAAGAGCAATTTTGCACGGAGAGAGAGAGAAAGCAGAACATTCCAAAAAAATAAGACAAAAACAACAAGTAATCTCATCTCATATGCATAATTTGTTGGTCTCTTTCGTCGCCGTACTTACTTTTTACACAACACTTTTTCTTTCTTTCTTTTTTGGCTTTCTCTCTTTCTCGCTGTATGTTTTATTTACTTACTCCTTTACTACTTCATTTTTGCTAAATGATGTAAACAACAACTGTGAACCTCGTTTTGTGCTTGTAGTAGTATAATAATAGCTATAGTATTTATATCCATTTATTCAGTATATATCGAACAAAAAATACGGAACAACAGGGTTTTTAAACTACTGCAAAAAAAAATTATTTTGGCGGCGAAAGAAATGTGTGTCGTCGCCGCGTATGCATACTTTTACACACAATATGTATCGTCCAAATGTAAAAAAAAATTACCGTTTTCTCTCCGGGTTTTTGAGGCGGTACATTAAACTTGTAGTTTGAATTGACGGGTTTCCCCTGCTGATATATATATATATAATATCGATATGATATAGGCATATGTTCATATAGGTTTTTTTATACATGTAGGTACTTGTATGGAAAGGTACCATGTTTATTTTATGAAGCTGCCAAAAAACCATGTTACGTTATGACAAAGGAACTAAGTAAAAAGAAAAGTATATATGAGAAGCGGTGAAACTGTTTTTAAAAAAAAATCATGTTACTTTATACTTTTCATTAAGCTTGTCCATTATTATTGAGGTTATTACACGCAATTTGGAGAGGGATATGTGATATACGAGGAGTTGACAAGAAGGGATACTTCTGGCAATGGTGGAGGTCTGCCTTTTCTAATGTATCTTTAGGTAGTACAATTTTTTCTCGCTTATTAAATGTACATAGAGACCTATATAATAATTGTATATTATGTACATATGTGTAGTAAATATGGTAGTATATGATAATGGTCTTCTAAGATATATAAAAAAACTCAATAAAATGTTCTTAAAAATTCTATGAATATTAGAGAAGCTGAGGAAAATGACATTCCCGCAGTAATTCAAACATGCATGCATTGAAAACATGAGGATTACAAAAGTTTTAAAAAAAATATTGCTAAACTGCTTGTGACACATTCAACTTTCATTTTCATAACTGACATACATGACATGCCAATGTTTGCTTTCTGGGAATATGGGAAAAAAATATTTTTTTATTATATATTCATAGCATCTCACATAATAATCATTATACCTGTTTACTTTACCTATCACCATAACATATTTTATTTAGTCTGCATCCTACGTACATAGCAAGGATTCAAGGAAAATATCATTTTTCACTATGACTTTTCTTTGCATTTTTAACAAAAGACAAACTTTTCAGAGAAAAAAAAAGTAGAGGAAAAAAAAGTAAAATTGCGTTAAAATAAAGTGGGACATTATTATAACAAGGCCATATATAAAAGTATAATAATAATAATAAAAAAAGGAACAAGCAAAAAATATACATATCCCTATTCTACATATACCTGTCTTGTCAAAAAAAAAAGAATAATAAATATACAGTGTTAAAAGCTCTTTTATGGTGTCAAGTATAAATCATCATGTCATATACATAAATTAAATACATGGTCGTTTATGAGAAAAATAATAAATATAATAAATGCTATAACATGCGTATAGGTATGTAGGTAGATA